>JAYJMH010004897.1:0-52499 GCA_036873815.1 Phacellophora camtschatica | reverse complement strand
CTAAACTTTACACTTACTGCATCTTCATCCTTCTATCCAGCATAAAATTTCGTCTTGATACTTTTATAACAGTGTCTAAACTTTCCACTTACTGCATCTTCATCCTTCTATCCAGCATAAAATTTCGTCTTGATACTTTTATAACAATGCCTAAACTTTACACTTACTGCATCTTCATCCTTCTATCCAGCATAAAATTTCGTCTTGATACTTTTATAACAGTGTCTCAACTTTCCACTTACTGCATCTTTACCCTTCTATCCAACATAAAGCTTCATCTTGAGACTATTATAACATTGTTTCAACTTTTCATTAATTGCATCTTTATCCTTCTATCCAACATAAAACGTCTTCTCAATAGTTTTATAATAATAAAACAAAAGTAAAAGAACCACATACATGGCAAATATAACTTCAATCAATGAATTATACCAAATATTCACCAGTTTCTGTAAAGTGTAAAACCATGTAAAACGCGCGTGGGTTCGATCCTCTGTTAGCTTCATTTCATAGTTTTGTTTCATGTGCTTCTGTGTTCTGGCCAATGTATCTCGAACAGTTATCCTTCCTGAATATATTTGAACCAGAAAGCATTTGATTTTTACCACCCTTCTTTCTAATGCACAGCATGTTTAAAAAATGCATGCGAAGCTTCTTTTGCATGAATATGTAGGTGATAGGATCGGAAATAAGACCCAAAGTCCATGCAAGATTCACAATCCATAGGTAAGCTTTATCAACTATCCTTGCTGCTATGTCCGGAATAAGAACAAATATAACAAAAGTAGATGTGATAATTGAAACCATTTTTAGTAAATGATTGCTTCTCGTTTGTCTTCTCCGTTGTTGACTTCGACTTGATGATGCACCCAAACTCGTTTTCTTTGATAATTTTATCGCTATATAAATGTAAGTTGCAAAAATTGTAATCGCTGTGGCTGCTGCAGTCACTGGGCCAATTATAGTGTAGTTAAATGTTATAAATGATTCGCTTTTTACAAAAAATTGCGGTAATCCTCCATATAATAAACAAATAACTGAAGCTGCGAATAAAATTATCTTTGCTATTCGTTTTGAAAATATTATTGAATATCGCAATGGAAACTTCGCAGCAATTAATCGATCTATTGTAAGAATTATCATAATACATTTGTTGTTTAAAACCACCGCTACTGTTGCAGAGTATTTGACTTGCATGAACTGTTTTTCATATTTGATGCCACAAAACTGTAAAAATTCTATCGTGTCAAGTATGGAAAGAAGAAGTTGACATGCACTGAGAAACGTTAGAATCAAATTCTGATTTGCTTGCATTTGCCCTCTGCTGTAAAGCAAGTACAATCCAATAGCATTAATAATTGCTGCCGAAAGCCCCAGAAATATAATGGAGATTGGTATGTGTATATCCATATTTCTTACTTAATGTGGTGATATTACTTAAATTTTATGTCACTTCATGATCATATCACTTTACGCCTGCTCTGTAAATCAATGAAACTCAACTATATAAAAATAACTTCTGAAAACTGTCGTGATGATTAATTAAATATAATGATCGATATTTCCAATCTTATGTATTTAATTGCAATTACTAAAACTACTCTGATCACTACAATTTTCTTCCCTTGGTCACATAAAATGACTGGTTTCCTTGCATTTTTTCTTTCTTTTCGGGTCACATAAAATAGCTGGTCTCTTTGCACTTTTTCTTTCTTTTCTGGGCGCATAAAATAACTGGTTTCTTTCCGCTTTTTCTTTCCTTTCAGGTCGCACAAAATAGCTGGTTTCTTTGCACTTTTTCTTTCTTTTCGGGTCGCATAAAATAGCTGGTTTCTTTGCACTTTTTCTTTCCTTTCTGGTCGCATAGAATAGTTGGTGTTTTGTTTTCTTTCTTGTGTAAAATTGCTTGCCCGATGTTTCAATACAGTTTCCTTTCTAGTATTCAATACAGTATTCAATATAGTATTTCCAATGCTTCAATGCAGCATCCTTTCAGTACGATTCATAGCTAATATAAACATGTATTTGACTTAAATAACAAATAGAAAGAAATCGGGACGTGAAACGGCAAAGTATTTCAATCGTTTTGCTAAACCTTTTTACTTCAAAGAGCCATGTAATAATACTGTTGCAAAGTTAATTATTTCTGAAGAAATCTGGACGGGAAACGGCAAAAATATTTTAATCTTCTGTTATCATTAAATCGTTTTGCTAAACCTTTCTTCTTCAAAGAGTCCTGTACAATACTGTTGCAAAGTTAATTATTTCTGCTTTGTGTAAATTTCATCATGTATCACCAAACTACCATTTTTAACTTTCATTCCAATGAAATTTCTTCCGTCTAATTTTGGATTCACTGTTCTAAAAATATCACCACACATCACAAAAATTAAATAAGTTCTCTTTTGAGTTACCTGTAGCCGACACAATCAGGATCCTCACATCTTATGATCTTAAGCTGTCTTTTAAGCGACAAGATCAAAGATAATATATCATCTTTTTGAAAAATTAATATAAATGTTTTAAAGGTCTTAATGCCATTGTAAAGATTGTATGCAAGAAATACAGTCAAGAAAACCTTTCTCTATCTTGGGCTGAATGCTAAAGGACAAGTATAATTCTAACTAGGCAGACAAAAAATTTCGAATTCATAAAAATTGTCAATCAAGACGTTTGAAAATATCAAATAAAATAACTGACTAAATCGTTCGATTTGAATCAAATTTATTATTTGAATAAATTTTCTCACAAACTTAATACTAGACAAATTTTCAATTTCTAGACTACGTGTACACGATGGCGGCATGGAATGACAATGGAGTGAAATCGTTACGGATTGGCTTCCCATAAAAAAAATGGCGGATTGGCTGGTTAGCTGCCACAAAATTAAAAACAAAACGCTAACAGGTTTGATTTGAGTACGGAATCGTGTATTGCACCAACATGATTTTGTTACCATCTAAACCCAAATTCTTTTCAATGTTTTTGTAAAGATTTTAACCCGAACAAGAATAGAAGTTGATAACTTGATAAACAAACATAAATTCTTGCATTCGCGAAATCAAGCGGGAGTCATGTGCGCTTCGGTAACAAGCTGTAAATTGAAGCCTTTTACATCAAATCTAAGTAACAACAAAATTATCGAAAATATATCTACAAACTTGGGAACATGTATCTATTTGGGCCACCTAGTATCATAATAAACTAAACCAACTTTTAATCATCATTTGCACACCAAATATTGAATCGTTTCTACCCCACGTGTAACATGTGTGCGTACCATGATAATTTCTTTATACTTCTGTTTCGATTGTCCTCAAATTCTGGTAAATATATTTTGAAGAGTTCGCCAGTCTTGAGGAATTATCACAATAATAGGTGCTGCTATGTCGGAAATAATGATGCTGCTATGTCGGGAATAGGTGATGCTATGTCGGGAATAGGTGCTGCTATGTCGGGAATAATGATGCTGCTTTGTCGGGAATAAGAAGAAATATCACAAAAGTGAATTTGTCTTCTCGGCTGTGTATTTTGACTTGACGCATCCAGGAAAGTTTTCTTTGATAATTTAAACACTATATAAATGTATGTACCAAAAATAACATTTGTGTTGCTGTTGTTGTTGCAATCGTAGGAGAAATTATTTTATCCGCAAATGTCATAAATGATTCGCTGCTTACAAAATTCCAGGTAATACTCCATAAAATGTAAAAATGCCCGAAGCTGCAAATAAAATAATCTTTGAAAGAAAGTACCAAAATATCAATCAAAACATACCCGAAAAATAGAAAATATAATCAATCACCTGCTAAAGATATTGGGGCAATAGCAAATGATAGTTTCCGTACTTTTCAAACTTTTTGTTTACTGAGTAAACAATTCATATCCTCAAAAATTATTGGATTTCCTTTCATCTTTAAAAGCAAGCATAATGTTCTTCAAACTAAAGAGCAGGTGATCAAATTCAGTTATTGTCGATTTATATCGTTGATCAAAATCAGTTATTGTTGAGGTCTTTAAATCTCAAGTTTATAAAGTGAAACATTCAAATTTGAAAAATTATACTGTGTCTTCTGGTGTTGTTAAGAAATAATTCTTGACGTAAATCAATCCTTAACCACAAAAAAACCTAACATTGAATAAAGGGAATATTTCACGCCAAAGTCATGAACACAAATAATATAGATACAAGTTGCAACAAAAAGAGGCTCAATAACGAAACAACTCCAAACAAAGCAAGGAAAGCAGCTAAGGAAAAGAAGCCCTTGATTTGTAGTTGCTTCTAAGAAGGAGAAACTACAAAAATAAAGCATCTACAAGTAAAGGAAACACAAGTCCAGGAATAAAGAAAAAAACACTTTGTTCGTAGCTGCTTGTAGAAAGGAGAAGCTGCAAAAATAAAGCATCTACAAGTAAAGGAAACACAAGTCCAGGAATAAAGAAAAAAAACACTTTGTTCGTAGCTGCTTGTAGAAAGGAGAAGCTGCAAAAAGAAAGCATCTACAAGTAAAGGAAACACAAGTCAAGCAGTAAAGGAAAATAAGCTATTGGATTATAGTTTCTTGTAAGAAGGAGAAACTACAAAAAAAAGCATCAACAAGTGAAGAAAACACAAGTCAAGCAGTAAAGCTATTGGATTATAATTTCTTGTAAGAAGAAGAAATAACAAAAAAAGCATCTACAAGTGAAGAAAACACAAGTCAAGCAATCAACAATGTTTGACACAAACAGTACATACATAACAATTAACTTTGCAATTTTAGTCCCTTCGGTCATTCTAAATGTTCTTGGAATATACTTGCTTTACAAGCAAGGACGAAATCAAACTAATCAACAATTGATCCTTATGTTTCTGAGCTCTTGCCTCATTGCTATTGCTATAGTTCATATAATTCTCATGGTATCAAATAGCATCGGCGTACCATATGAAAGACGAGAAATGAAAATCCTTAGCATTGCCATAATATGTACTTTCATAGAACACAACTTTGTCATGGTGATCCTCACAATAGACCGCATGATTGCCATAAAATATCCACTGCAGTATGCAGACGTGTTCTCAAAACGAAAAGCAAAAATAATAGTATGCATATTTTCAGCCTTTAATATATTATTGGGAAGTTTTGCAGCAGCTTTTGTACACTATAAATCACTGATGATCTATCAAATTGCGTTTGGCACATCTGCAGCTATAACAATAGTTACTGCAATAGTAATAGTTGCCACGTATGGGTATATCATAGTGAAAGTTTCAAAGACACGTTTTCTGGACGCATCAAGACCAGTTAGAAGAAGGAATAATAAATTGTTAAAAATGGCAGCAATTATCACCCTCACATTCGTAATCTTTGCACTCATACCAGCAATAGTGACAACATGTTATAAACGTGTCCATCCACTCGTGTGTGTACTATGGTGTTTTGGACTCATCACAGATCCGATCACTTACATATATATGCAAAAGACTTTACGAGAGGATTTAATCAGAATAGTTTGCACGCAAAAGAGGCAAATTAGAAATGTGGCAGTTGTCGCCATTGAATCTTCAAAGAAAAATAAAGTTTCAAGCAAATGTACTGAGGAGAATTCAAACAAAAACGAGCTTAAAAAAGCCTTGGATAGCAACCTGTAATGCTATATCTAATAATCATAGAAGTTTGTAAAGATAGAAAAAGCACACAAATACAATAGACCGCGCATTCTTGTCCATTTATTTCTATGGTTACAACTAGAGAGAATCCTTGAACCTGAATAATTTTAAGAGTGGCGTTCAATGGCGTTTGATCGTGTTCGATAAAACAATGAAATCCAAAATTTCGTGCTTCGAACCATATGTAAACATAGAACTTAAACACCAAATAAAGTAAACATCGAATATAAACATTACAAATAACGATCTAATACAGCTTTTAATGTACGGTAATAAAGACCATACTTGTGAATGGTGTAACAGAAAAAGACTCAAGTTAACGTTGCGTTACATCCACAAAACTGATCAGTTTAATCATTTCATCAGATCATTTCGGACACTGCAACCACCGAGTCCCTTCTCGTATATTTTCTTATTAATTTGCAGTAGTTACGTGTAGTTTTATGTAGTTTTATTTTTCATGCTATAACCATGGGTAGATATAGTACTTTGCTCCCAATAGTATCGTCTTTGTAGCATTATTAAGTACTTTTTTGGTAGAGTTATTATTGTAAATTTTTAATGGAAGATATAAAAAAGTCCTCGAAACACCTATACACAGGTTTTTGTTAAATTCAATGGTCTCTGAGCTCTGAGTGCCTGTATTTTTCATTTGATCGGTAAATTGTCGAACTAGTTCCGCTTAGTTGTTTTCGCAAAATAAATTACCATAAATTAACATTGTTTAAATGCTCTGTTTTTTAAGTTTTTGTAAAAATTAGTTTTGTATATTAATATCTAAATGCCTTGGAACATTTCTGTTCACGGGAATACTCTCACGTCACGAGAAACAAAAACGTTAGTCTCTTCAACCTGCTATTTAAAGATTTCCCTTGAACAAATATGAGCCAAGGCATTAAGATATTAGTATAAAAAAATATTAATTTTTACAAAAACTTAAACAGGGTGCGGAATGTCTGCCATCTAAAACGGTCTAGATCCCTCTCGAGCAATGATACGAGCTGTTAATGCTGTTCAATATGTTAGGAGAAAATAGATGCGATCAACCAATCAAAGATTTGAATCCATTACTCCCTACACTTGCCCCATAAAAATATGATATTTCACATTGGATCATACGGCCCGAAGTAAAAGGTTTATGAGGAAAGAAGGAAAACAGAGTACCACCATGAAAATTGGACAGAGTTTTCCAAGTTTCTTGGCAAAATTATAGCATTTAGAATTGTCAGCGTTCTTTCGAGAAAAGCATAAATTAAATACAAGAATACAGACATCATCCATGTATTCAATTCACTCGCTGTGTAAATCCCAAAGCTAGATAGTAATTTCCCAAAAATTCGATAGTCTTTCGATAAAATCTACCAAAGATATAAATAGGCTCTACATATTTGTATGCGTATTTGTAGGCTCTACATATTTGTATGTCCAATAACACAAAAAAGCATCACAAACTAAAATAAAGAAAAAATACACCAAAATAAAAAACAATTGTATTTCGGTTACATATTTCATTGGAAAACGCAAATCGGCAGTTGTATTATTAAGATAACAATAATCAAAAGTAAATATCAGACTACATATGAGCATTTCTATATCTGAATACCAGGCAGATATAGACCAGGTAAACAAAACGAAGCAGCTGTCTAATAAAGTCAAACGGAGTGACGAAAATAAAATCATATTCAGACAAATTTCTTAACAGATATCGTATTCTTTATAACATAAAAGACTAAAACTTTGCTCCTTCCAAGCTGGTTGGCCTCCAGATTTATGAATGTTACAAATGAAGATTCTTGCAGGAAACGCAGTCACAAATATCAACGCATCAACGTAACACACGAGAAAGAAATCCAACAACTAGCTGAGTTGATGATGGCATGTACAGGTCTTGTCTGAAAGTAAGCACATCACTATTGCTCTTCCAGGAATTCAAAACGAAGCAGCTGTCTAATGAAGTCAAACAGTGTGAAGAAAAAAACGCCTTGGAAAAAACTTCTTTACAGATATCTTATTCTTTATAACATGAAGGTCCTTCCAAGCTAGTCAGTCTTCAAGTATATGTATACTACGAATAAGGGCATGAAATACATATTATTGTCAAGTGAATATCTTTATATCAAAGCAAATTTTTGTTGCTTGTCCGGCAATGAAAACAAAGCAGTTATAAAATCAAACTGCGCAAAAAAGCAAAAAACTGATTGAAAACAATTTGCAATTGAAAAACCTTTTCTTATAAAGATTTATATTCTTTATAACATAAAAAACTAACAATTTTCTCTTTCCAAGCTGGGTTAGTTTTCACATTTGTGTATGTAACTAATAGATATTCTTGCCGAGAAAGCAGTCACAAAGATCAACGTATCCTCAAATCAAAGAAACACAACAACAAGATGAAATTGTCAAGAAAGACACCACAAAACACAAATACAAAAATTAAGAGCTTCAATCACAACGAAGAACGTTTCATTAACGGCAGTTTTTCGAAGTAGCAATTAAATATACGTGATACAGGTACGTGTTTCAGATCAGAAGTTTTAATTTATCAACACCATAGTGTTCAGAAGTCATTGCCATTTATTTGATCTTTACTGATTTCTAGAACAGACAAGTGACATACTGACATTAAGTAAGGATAAAGAATGGATGTATATACAATAATCTTCTTGATACTTTTGGCGTTTTCAGCAATTCTCAATGCTCTTGGGTTGTACTTTCTTTACAAGAGTGAACAAAAGCAAACAAACCAAAACATCGTTTTAATGTTTCTCAGTAGTTGTCAAATATTTATTTCCATATTTGACCTTATTGCTGTGGCCTAGTATTCTTATGGCATCAAACACACAGAAAATATGTCATAGTCCTATATACGGCACTGGAAACAGCATTCCTAAACTATAAATTTATTATGGCGGTCCTGACAATAGATCGCTTCGTTGCAACAAAGTTTCCATTGCGGTATCTAACAATGTTTTCAAAACGGAAAGCAAAAGTCATCTTATGCACATTTTCAGCTTTCAGTGTATTATCTGGAAGTTTCGCAGCAGTCTTTGACCACAACATATCATTCTTCACAATATGCCGTAATACGATTGGAGCATCGACGACAATAGCTACAGCAATGGTAATATTTGCAACCTACTCCTACATTGTCATAAAATTATCAAAGAAAATTTCTCCAAACGCATCAAGAGAGCATGCTGCACGACTGAAAAGATACACACGAAATAACCGTTTATTAAAATGGTGGCAATAATCACAACCACGTTTGCTATCTTCATTCTCTTGCCAGACATAATAATAATATTCTATAAACAAATTCCTCCTATTTTATACGTAGCATGTTATCCCAACCCATGTGAACAATTCCCGTAATGTTTTTTGTTACTTGTATCATTTATTTCTTTGTCGTAAACTAATTATTCTGTAACCCGTAGATTGTTTTTTGTAAAGGCTGGTCTGTGCGATCGCATCCTCTCCGAGTATTGCTCCCTTTTACTATATCTTCCGTTATACAATAGGATAAATTGTCTGGGTGCGATCTATGTGTTGACATGCTCTCTGTGGTATCGTTCATTGTAATTTGTGTCTGTATGGTCATTTTGAGAATGGATATAAAAAACAAAAATAATATGCAAGTTTTATTTTGCAGAGAGTAGCACCTGCAAAAAAACTAATTTACCTGCTAAACTTACGTTGAAATCTCTTAAATTAATCTAAAGTCCTACCCGCATTTACCTCCTGAAAATATCACGCTTTACACTGTTTGTCAATCGGCCATATGGCTCTTCCCGGGGTCAATAAGATATTCTGGCTGAGTACTGAAAGTTTTTAATATATAACTTACTTTATATATACGGCCTATAACTTATCAACAGCTCCAGTACTGGTTTCTTGTTAACTGGCTTCTTACAGGAAAATGTGTATATTTCAGTTTAATACGCGAAATTTGGCGGTAAACATGTTTTCGGGTTTCGGTACATGGTACCACGCCACAGCGAAATAGAATTCAAATCAAATTTTGGTCACGATAAACAAATAATACAAACAGATATACATAGGACAAATATTGTTTAATAACACGCATAAGTAATACTGTTTTTAGATTGTAAAAATATCGCAGAAAAATGTTCTTCGGCAAAGAAAGGATGGGAAGCTCAGGTTGGAAACTTTGCTAACTGCACGCCGAATGCATATAAGAAAGGTTACTTTTGCCCGCAAAAATAAGTTTATATCCAAATACGCATTAACCTTTAAAACTTTGTGCGCCGCTCACAATATTTTTAAGATTTGCGCTCTGAATATATTCGATCGCGCAAGACAGGGAAGCCACTCTCTATTCTGATATGTTGACCCGATGGTTGTATATACAATTCGATAAAACAGTTGGATTTTTTTAAGAAAAACACCTAGTTTGAGCCAATTCTTATAATCCGTGCAAAAAGCTGTTGTTTTGCGATAGCTTCTGGTAATTTAAAGGAAAACAAAAGGTAATCAAACTATTATTAAAAGATACCAATAGAAGAAAAGACCAAATTTCAATCAAAGCATACCAATCCCTAAGCTCCTAAAGATATTTGCAAAGGAAAGTTATATTTTCCATTTCAAGAACAATGAAATGTTTAATTTCTATAAACTTTCGGTTACTAAACAAACAATTCGTATCCTTAAAAAACATTGATTTTAAATTTTATGTTGAAAAGTAACGACAACTTTTTGGAAACAAAAGAACATGTGGAATCAAACTCTGATATTGTTCAAATATTTAACAACAAAAATCAATGTATTAAGCTTAGAAAACAAAAGAGTCGAATTTGACAAATTTCATTGTCCTTTGGTGTTGCTATATAAATATAAAAATAAATAATTCAAGATGTGAATCATTCGTTAACAGCGAAAAAAACATAGATTAGAAAATGTTGAGAACATTTCATTTCCAAAACGTGAACACAATTAGTATAGATGCAAGTTGCAAAAAGGAGAGGCTCGAGAACAAAACAATTACGAATAAAAAAGAAGCAAGTAGCACTGACAAAGAAGCCCTTGGTTCGTAGTTGCTTGAAAGAAGGAGAACCTACAAAAATAAAGCATTAACAAGAGAAGGAAACACAAGTCAAGCAGTAAACGAAAATAAGCTTTTGGATCATAGTTTCTTGTAAGAAGGAGAAACTACAAAAATAAAGCATTAACAAGAGAAGGAAACACAAGTCAAGCAGTAAAAGAAAATAAGCTTTTGGATCATAGTTTCTTGTAAGAAGGAGGAACTACAAAAATAACGCATCAACAAGAGAAGTAAACACAAGTCAAGCAGTAAAGGAAAATAAGCTATTGGATCATAGTTTCTTGTAAGAAGGGGACACTAAAATAGAATCATCAGAAAAAAGAAGCTCGTCGGTTATAGTACCTAACATCATCCTTGTGGTTGTGTGGAACAAAGCAAACAAATAATTGAAGAAAGTAAGAGCGAATAATGAATGTGGATGTATACACCACAATCTCCTTGACAATTTTGGTGCCTTCAGCAATTCTCAATGCTCTCGGATTGTATTTGCTGTTTAGATGTGGACAGACACAAACAAATCAGAACATAATTCTTAAGTTTCTCAGTTCATGTCAACTTTATATTTCCATACTTTCAACAGCAAATGAGATAGCAAAATGCAGTGGGAACGTACACGACAACAAATACCTTCAAATTATTTACATCATATTGTCATCAGCGTATCTAAATAATAAATTCACCATGATAGTCATGGCAATAGACAGATTCATTGCCGTTAGAAGTCCATTGCAGTATCCGATAATTTTCTCAAAGAAAAAAGCAAAAACAACGCTAGTTGTACTGTCGATCACTTCCATATTAGCTGGTATTGCACCAATGCTTCTTGGCTTTAAAATATTCCTGCAGCTCTTCGTGGCCGTATTGAACCCAATAATGGCAATAGCAACTACAATAGCAATTTTTACAATATACATCTATATAATATTAAAGCTACGCAAAAAATCCTCTCTCGATGCAGTAACACAAAACACCCAAATGAGAAGAAAGAAAGAGAATAATCACTTGATGAAGATGACGGCAATAATAACACTTACGTACGTCCTATTAGTTCTTATCCCTGATATAGCAATAATATTTTATAGAAATGCTACACCGACTATACTCCTGGTCTGGTATTTCAACCTTATTTCAGATCCAGTCGTCTATATTTTCATGCAAAAGAAACTACGATTAAGATTTCTGGGAATTATTTCCATGCGAAAAAAGAAGAACTGAATTTATTTAGTCTCAAGAGGGAAAAGAGAAAAGAGTCTTTTTTAATGCGCAAGGGACGCTAGTAAAGCGTGGAAAGAGCGCTTAGACTTCGAGCAAGAAGTTAGTATAAAACTATGGAAAGCAGATCCAAAGGCCACACGCCGATAGTTCGTTCATTGAACAGAATCCCTCCACGACCCCCTCCCCCCCCCAAAAAAAAGGTTAAGAAATTGAAGCCAATAAAAGAAGACACAAAAGTAGCTAGAGCAAATAGTCATGGTATTGATATTAAATTAAAGCAGCCACAAAAATTATTTTTGATTATTATTATTGGCTAAAATGAGTGTCACGTTGCATGATAATTGTTCGCTATAATGATTTGTAAATTATATGGTATGCTCACGTCTGTTCACAATTAGCTAAACTGAATACTTCTACTGTTATTAAGACTGTAAGTATAACTGTAAGTAGATAAATAAATTTTGTTATTTCTGTTGAATTAGAAATTAACGATAATTAATCATTTTCAAGCATCAGCTTATCATCAAAGACTGCATCTATTCAAAAGACTTTCGACACGAACCAAAGTAAAAAAAAAACAAAATAAAAAACTTAAAATAGTATGATATTATAATAAATTGTGCTGTTTTATGTATACATATATGATGTTGTTTACGTATATTATTATGATATATAATATATAAAAATATACGCAGTAAAATATTTTCAAGCATACGTTTATCATCAAAGACTGCATCTTTTCAATAGACTTTACATAGAATTCAGAAATATCCCAAACAAAACTGTAAACTACATGGTGGGCCAAACAAATTTCCCGCTGTGCTAAGGGCTACAAGTACAAGAAGTGTTGTCTTAACTACAAATGCTAAATACAATGCGTGCGAAATGCTAACTCAGAGTTTAAGATAACACACAAGCTTCTAGGCCAACAATAAGGAATAGAAATAAAGAATAAAGGAATAATTAATACCTTCGCCGCATTAATTACATGACTAAGTATTTTAATAGAAAGTAGCACGCTAAGATAATACCACGTGATATTCATCATAGTAACAAGTGATACAAACAAAAGATCTGACACATTTAAAGCAAGGACATGCCTTTGTTGAATCAATTATAAGACTATGTACTTAGTGTAACGTAGCACGTGATAGCTAACGTAATAACCCGTGATAGTTTTTGTATAGTAACAAGTGATACAAATAGATATAGTTGACAAGCTCTGGCAGCATTCAAAGAAAACATATTCATCGTAAGCAAAAACATTCGCTGTATCAACTCCATGACCAAGTATTTAGTGGAAAGAAACACGTGCTAGCTAATATATTACTGGAAAGAAACACGTGATAGCTAATATATTAACACCTGATAACTACTGTATTAACGAGTGATACAGATAAATAACGTTGACAAACCGAGAACAAATTTGAAAAATTACCTACCTCAAAAAATGTGATTGAGAGGCCCCTTAATCAGCCCTTTGTCTGAAGGGCTACCTCTCTCTTTTTTCAAAAATGAAAATCCAAACCAGTATTTGATGTGGCTTTAAACATTTCTTTGCTGCTAATTCGTAATTGTTTTCGTTCGACATATTGGTCCCGACCATTGTAAGTGTGTTTAAATTACATTCAATAAAAAAACATTTAAATTTCACTTACTTCATATACAACACATAGCTGTCTTTCAAAGACATCCACCTGATTGAAAAGGTACAAATGTCAATACTGAAGAGTGACGACAAAATTCAAATGAGTCTACTTGGAAAAGATAAATAGTGGTGATGCTACGCAGTAGTATTAATATCCAACAATCACATATCTTCATCTACCATTTAAATTTTTGTAAATTTTGTAATCCGATTAACAGGGCAAATTATTAGCCATAACATTTTGTTAAATCTATCGTTTTTACGTCGTTCCTGTCAACTTATTTTTACTATCTATTTGTTCTTCGTCGCAACTACCCTCGGATCGAAAAAATAGCCTGCAAGAGTGGCCTTTTCTGAAAAGCACAATATTTTATTGCTTTTGAGAAAAGTTTAGATCAAAAAGTAAATTGTGTGAAAAAAGATTCATTGGTGTTATTGTTTTTCCCTTGATAATAACATGTGCGCTTATCACCAAGAAAAAAATTGACAAGCATTCTTTTGTTCTCCTCTTCCAGTAAAATTGCTTGCAGCTACGGAATGATATAACAAATTACTACGCGCAAAAATTAGTAACAATGAGGTGCAACTTTTTATATTTACAATATCAAAGATTTTGCGTTAGATTGGGCATTTTATTGTGTCCATACCGAAGCTTCTTTTCTTTTCTAAATACCACAGAGTTGCTATGTGTACCTGCTCCCTGTGGCAGCGTTTATAGTAACCAATGTCTGTTATGCAAATTTTAGAATGAATATAAAAAACACATTTACCATTTAACTGAAAAATTATTGAACAAACAGTAATTTTTTGTCAAATTTTGAATTTTTATCCAAGTGGTCATTAAGGGGATGTAACACCCCTACATCCTGCAACATATTGTTCTTCCAAAAATCAAGTACAAGCATACCTTGTATTCCATGGTCCACAGCAGCTACACCGAAACAATCCACAACATCTTAGTCCAGCATGCTGACCACCAGCCCTCTTTTTTATCATTGCTTCTCTGAGAAATCGGAAAAATAAACATCAATATATATAATAAATGATGCACCAGGGAAAACGCCGTTTATTAGAAAATACGTTAAAACAAAAACATATTTCCTCTACGTTGCAATTTACCGTCGTTTCTCTAACAAACACATGGTCACAGATAAATCCACTTCACTTCTTTTTGCACAAAAATACAACAAAGAAAATGTGGTCTAATTGAAAGGCATGTCGTATTTTCTCAAAAAGCGCCCAGGGTGGGTAATCTTTCGAGGAAATACGGTATTTAAAAGACTATGTAGCCATATTTAAAAGCCTACCTAGGCATATTTACAAAATTACGTTGGAATATTTGAAAGCCTACATTAGCCTAATTCAAAAAACTACGAAGGCATATTTAAAAAAGCCTACATGGGCAGGTTAAAAAGCCTACGTAGTATAATTTAAAAGATCACGTGGGCATATTTAAAAGACTTCATAGGGATATTTGAACATGTTTCAACCTATGAAATTCCTCTAAATGACGTAGCCTCAGATAGAGATCAACCCATTCCTTGTTGACATAAAATGACAATAACTACCTCCATCAAATAAATGCTGCACAAAAGAAAACGCCGTGTATTAGAAAATACGGAATATTTCACAATTAATTTTCCCCTTTAATAGTCCTCCCTTTAATAAGCATCGCATCATATTGTTGGAGGCATTTATTAGAGCAAATACGATAGTATATGACTTTAGCTTATGAATTAAAGATATTGTGTCTAAAAATGTCCTAATAATAGCAAGTAAAAAAAAAATAAAATTATTCTTACTTATTCTTCAGCCCGCAATCATGAAGAAATGAAATAATGCTGATTTCAAAAAAATTCAACATCTCTTTGTCGTTTCTAATCTCATCCAAATTTATAAGTGCTTGAAGATATTTTTCAAATTGTCTCTTTCTTCTTTCCAATTTTTTTTGCCCGATGATAGAAATCTCGGGTCTTCTTGGGAAGCTAGGCAACTCGCATTTAATCTTTTCTCTCTTGGTGGTTGGTAGCTTTGATGCATATCTCAAAATCCTCAACTCAGTGTCAAGTTTCAGCAAGTGCCGATAACGCCTCTTGATAGACCATTTGAAATTACCATGCTGCAGTTCTATTGTGTACCTTAAAAACAAAAGAAGACAGCATACATTAATTTTTGCTGATTTATGTCACGTTTAGATGGCGTACAGTTCATGTGCCGAACGTAATCGAATGCAACAAGTGCAGGCAAATACGGCGTCTAAATCAAATATTGGTGTGAACAGAAAGTCTTAACGTTGGCCCATTTATTTATATTTAAATAAATCTTCAATAGCAAACACTTTGCAAAGGTTCAGTTAGATTTTTAGTCACACAATCGTTGTTTAATCAGCGTATATTCCGAATTTCATATCCGCTTATAACTTTTCAATCTAAATCTTTCTCAAAAGCAATCAAAGCTCGTGTCTGGAAGTGGAAAGTTAAAGAGTGGACCGTCTTCTCTCGGAGTTTTCTGCTGTTTCTGGAAACACTTTTCAGCAGCATTCGGAATAAAATCGCTCATAACAAATATACGAAGTGAATTAGTCAACTTCTGTTAAGAAACATTTTGATGTCTAAGATAGTCTAAGATAGCCATTTATGTGCACAGGAATGTATAAAATACTAAAATCAAACGGTTTTCCTCAAATCTGTAGACCAGCAAACGTTTGAAGTTTGAAGTTTTCTACACAATTATTATTACGTTAATTTTATATATTTAATATACACATTATTTTAATATACACGTTATTTCAATATACACGTTATTATTCTAAAAGTTTCCGAGGTATGAACCTTTCGACTGTTATTGTCAGAATCAAATTATATCTCATGTATTTCATTTTATTGATTTGTTTTTTGATAATGACATGTGAGTTTATCTTCGAGAAAGTATTATACAATGGCCAGCCTTATGAAAGCTTTTCGTTCTCCCCTTCTAACAAAATCGCTTGGAATAGCATGATGAACTTTGACAAAATAAATGTTCATACGCAAATTAAACTGTTTGCCTAACTCATTTCTCTCTTAAACGCCGCATGGCACAACAGAAAATAACCTGCGCAATGCGGTAAATGAAGTAACAACAGAAAATGAAGTAACCTGCGCAATGCGGAGCGTAGCGTCTTTGTGTAAAAGTAATGCAGTATCACGTAAATACAGCTTAAACGGAATGTTTTTTATATCGGATTACAGAAACAACTTTTTCGGCTTGCCTTCTTTACCTCTTGCATGCCAAGAAAGCAAAATAATCAGATAATTTAAAGTGCTTCAAGTGAAGCTCTGCTTCTGCTGCAGTGATACATTTTGTGTGCTATTTTTTGCATAATTTTTGCTATATTTTGTATATCTATCATAACTCAAAAACTTTCAACAAACATTTTAAATATTTAATTGTACGTATCTGGTGCAAAGTAACATAACATCCAATTAGTTTTCTAAACTGATCCAAACTACAAAAATAAATCAACTTACAAGTTTGGATTAAGAGGATGTGATATTGCAGTCCTGACTATTTCACTGATACGGACTCTTACAGGGTTATCAGCCAAGAAACAATCATTGTTGTTTCTGTCTTTTCCATATATTGATCCCATTAAAATCTTGTTTTCTAGAAGTCCTTTGAGGAAAAACAAACAAAAAGCAATAACATAATAATCCTTACGCAAGCGAAACTTTGCTTTGCAGTTGTCAGTCATGCAGTTGTTAGTCATTGAAAAGCATGCAGTTGTCAGTCAGTAGGCAATTGATTAGAAATGGTTGGAAATATGGATAATTATTCCTGCTGTAAATATGGTTTTATTTTATTAAATTTGCCTTTTTATTGTAGATTTTTAAAAAATTTGAGAATGAAACAAAAATTAAAAAAACAACTAAAAATTTTGAAGAGTTCCATTTGTGCATGCAGATTTATACACACAAAAAATCAGCAAAAATTTACTACAAGACAAAGAAAAATCTGTGGCATTAAAATATAGCTTCTACACAAAAATCAACCTATAAAATTAAAACAACAGATTTATTACCATCAGAAAAATCAACTGAGGTGAGTGCTGAAATGTCAGATTCACCACTCTGAGAATTTGAAAATGATCCATATCCAGTCTTAGAACTTTTAGCTGTAAGTACAATTTGTTCAGTATGCACTTTTTCTGCATTCAGGTCCATGTTTAAGCTGTGAAAAAGAAAATCATATATATATAATCTATTTCAAAGAAATTGATAAAAAATAAAAGCCTAACTAATCACTGTAGAATGATTGTAAGATGGGGGCAGTGGTGACAGCTGCCAAATTGCCCTACCAAAACTATGATATAATTTCTTTGGTTTATCATTTGTTGCCATCAAAATATAATTTTTGTCCCACTGTTGCCCCTATTGCTTCAAATTCTTTCCAGCCTTGGTACAACAATAAGGCTCAAGTAAAAACAAATGTTTTTCTGAATAAAATCCAAGACAATGACCATGTCTAAAATAATGTCAAAACAAAAGTTAAACCGCAAATAAAAGACATAATAACATCAAGAATTCAATCAAATTTAAGATTGAATCCAACAACCTGCAAAAAATATGTTAAAAATTGTAATAATTACATTATTATATAAATATGCCTAAAAATTCAGTGAAGAGCATTTCGTATATAAAGCCATCCACCTTTTTTCCTCAAAAACTTATACCATGCATCAAAACCAGGTTGCTTTTCAAATGGCAAAATTACATTGTATGTGCTGGTAAAATATTTGACATTGCTACAATGAAATTTAGTCTTTTCTGTACATGGCAACATAAATGAGTTTGAAATTTTACCAAATTCAACAGGCTGACTTTTACAGGGTTTAAAAAATTAAACACCTTTTGGAAACTACTAACTTTAATATTGGTTTCTGAGATTTCCCAGCATATCAAAATTATCTGAAATACTTTATTGTTTGTGTCCTTCAGTCTTTATAGACACCTTGGTTTAAGGTCGCAAAGCAACAGATGATTTATACAGAAAATGTTTCCATGTGGTGGTCAATTGTTCATAAATATCAACTGCATAATTTGCGCTTGCCAAGCAACCATATTTTTTCTGGATTCACACTTTAAATGCTACACAGAAGGTTGTATGCATGTTATCAGGGTTTGTCTGAAAACTGACAAAAGACAAATTGATTTTAAAAACCACAAATGGGTAACAGCAGTTTGGATCAAGATTTAAACAGCAACAATTTCTGGAATAGACAACAAGTCTGTTGCCTGATTGGGTAACAGCATGCTGTTTGTTTCGGCAACCATACCACAAAAACTACATGGAAACAATGGTTCACTCCATTTCATTTGGATTCCACAACAGGAAAAACTCAATGACAAAGAATTTCTAAAATCCCAGATTGGAAACTTTACCCATGGTGCAGGCAGTCTATTTCTTTTAATGCATGCAATCATACACGGCCACATTGGCACACACATAAGATTTTGAAAACTACTGGGGTTTGACAGTATGTGTGTGATTTGTTATGGAATTTTGTTGCCTATTTTCAACCTTCACCTGAACTGTAACAGTAATCAGCAGCAAGCAAAAAATCCAGATGTGTGTGTAAACAATAATAGTGTCCCCAATTGGTAGAAATGTTGAATGTAATAGACACTATAATAAAGTTATTATTATTATTATTATTATCTCAGAGAAAAGGTGAACCACAAACGATATTTTTGTCCTGACAGTAAGGCTTGATCAGCCCAAGTCTTATCACATTCTCCTCTGCGGAGGAGAGTGTTCTTGTCATCATTTATACGAGATTGCCCAGGAAAAATTGATCATTTTACAAATCTTTTCATCTTTTAACCTCAGACAGACACGGGCAAGAGATGAATTAGGTGTAGAAATGTACGAACTCATTGCACTGGACTTCTGACTAGTTGTTAATGATTTTGTGGACATGAACACTGAAGTGATAGCTGGCAAACCAAAAAATGGGTGGATTCCTTTTAATTTGAAGAGTAAATAAATCACATACTACTTAACAAATATGAAGCTCAGCCCATTTAATCTGATTAATAAACTGGACTGGTGAAAATCTTTGACGACTGCCCTGTTGACACGCTATTGCCCGAGAGGAAACATTGCCAACTGGCCATGAGAATCAGGACACTGGCAGTTGAATCAAAATAGGTGTTCTTTTCTCGGTGTAATTTTCATTTTCATTTTAATGTTTGATATCAAATGCAACAAATATTTGCAATTTTTTGGTTGTGTTTTCCTGCAACATTAATTTTGATTCAACTATTATGTTATATATATATAGTTCAAATTTTCAAAAATAGTTAGGTTTTGCTCGAAAGAAAACTGGGTTTAAGAAGAGATTTTTCAGTAAACTTTTGGTGAATTTTGAATAGAACAAGTATTTATGTCTGACGTATTTCTATTATTCTTGAAAATTCCTTTTTCTAAATAATCCAATTTTGGCTACTCTGATTACCTCTTTTCAATGCAAACAATGAATGTAACATCCTATCATATTCCCATGACCTCCTCGACAAGGCGATTTAAATTGCATCAAGCAAGGCTTTTGCAGATATTTTAGGCATTTAAGATCCCTTTTACAATGTCTTAAAGCATCAAAATATTTATCATGCAAAATCTTTAATTGTTTAAATTCGAGAAAACAGAATCTGTGTAAACACAAGTGGCAGGCAACAAAAAGCCAATCATAATTTTGCTAAATAGTTCAGTTTATATCATTATTTAGGCAGCCCATGTGTTGCATATGTTTTGCATAGATCTGCATGTATTTAGCAGGATATAACGGGATTGGAGATATTAAGAAATTGAAGTAAAATGAGTGCGGCAAAGCGCAAGCTCAAAGCGCAAAATAATTAATGGTGCACGAAAAAGAGGCTACAATATGAAAGTGGAAAAAATAAAGTGAACTAGTGGTGGTGGTGTGTGGTGTGGCAGAAAACTGGTGTCGTCTGACCCACAGAGCGAGATCCTGACTGAGTCGTGAGTTCCTAACCTGGTGCCAAAATGATCAATTTTAACTACAAGGTTTGTTTTCATTTCAATTTATAAAGCATTGAAGTGTAATGAAAAGCTTATCCTATATCTTCTTTGGTGTCTCAACGAACTTGCAAGCCTTTTCAAGGGGAGATGCGTGCATGCAGCTCCGATTCAGGGTGGCCTAAACCATTCAAAATTTCCCCCTTTTCTTCCAACTCAGTTTTAAACAGGTTAACTTCAGCGGTTCAATTAAATATTTTGTATTACTCTGGGGCATACTGACCATTACCTATAATAAATGTACGTAAAGGCGGCAAAGCAACTTGGTTTGTTTAAGCCAATTTTGAAATTGAAAGTGCATTGATGAGCACGTAAATTAAAATTCCCGCCATATGAAATCGAGGTTGCATGCATATCGAAGTTTGTAATCCTTTCAAATAATCCTTTGAAATTAAACCTGAGATGTAAGCAATCAAAAATATATGCTGCATGCAAACCTTTTGGAATACAATAAAACGGACATTCTTAAAAAACAATTTCAAAAGGTTAATTTGTGTCTTTTCAATTATATAAAACAACAAAAATCAGGTCATAAGTAAAAAACATGGTGACAACACTGATGTAAATTGTGTAACCGTTGACAACAATAAAGACCAGATAAAACTTCCTGAAAGAAAAGTCCTCCAGATTAGCACAAATTTTAGTTACATTACATAGATCCACATAACAGAAGCATTGATAAGATTACTTTCTGAAAAGATGAGGTGAAAAATGAATTTTTATTTTCATAATTTGGATCTCAGGAAAGAGTTCAATGATAAAACAATACTACTTTTGTGGAAAGATTAAATGAGGCTTTTCAAATAAATATTGTCACTTTTAAATTTCCAATAAATATTGTCTCTTCACACTTATCAAAATTCTCACAAACTATGAATATCATTTATCAATGAGCTGTCAACAGGTTTCCAACAGTTAGTCCTTGGAAATTCAAAGAAAGGCTCAATTCAACTGCAAGTAAAAACAATGGTGCTGTGTCTGGAACCAAACCAAATGTTTCTCTCTCTCCCATTCATTGTGTGTTTACCCATATGTCTGACAAATGGTGTTTTCCACATTATAGTTGTAAGACTAAATTTTAACATTAGAATGTTCTTGTCAATAATTTAACCATGGTTTAGGCAGTAGCACAGGCAAGGGGGCAACGGAAGGAGCTTGCCCCCAATATTCTTAAGGACCGATTTTCGAATTTGTCTAAATTTTAGGGGAGAAATTCATACGGGATAAGGTTTTACTTTGTTCTTTTCAAATTTCTTGCATAGATGCTTTCATCATTTTTCTTCACAAAGATTTTTGTAGGTCCACATTTTATTGTAGTATGCATGAAACAATTAATCAAGTTGACCCATAATTGTGTCTTTCAATGATAAATTTCGATTCTGAGGCAAAAATTGTGTTTTTCTTTAAAACTGTGTTAGGTAGTCTATCTTTGTTTCTTGAAAGTGAATTAAGGCATGGCAAGTATTTACAACCAAGGAAGTTTAGTGGTTCAAGAAAAATTGCGGAACCCTCCAATATTTATTTTCTGCCAGCACCTCTGGGGTTTGAGCGCCTCTGGGTGTAGTCTACCCATTTAAATAAATAAATTTTTGAGCAATTATTGTGCATGTGTTGACTCTGAGAATCAGTGACTTTAACAGATGTTGTGAAATTCATTGCAATATCTGTGAGATTAGTATTTTGATATTTTGCTTACTAAAACTTGTCACATGCAGGAAATAACTTGTTTGCAAAATCAAAGTTCACAAACCTTTTAGTCTGGTGAATATGCAGATGTTAAGGAGATAGGGTCTAATGAATTAGTAAAAAACAAAAAACTAAGAGAATATAAGTTCAGACAAATAAATGCTTGTAAAAGCAATCATTATTGGTGCAAAACAAGAAGAGAGAAACAAACAAAAAACCCTAATTTACATACCTGGAGATTTGATATCTTTTTCTGGACTTGTAGCTGGACTTAATTCATCCAATGAAGATTTCAATGGACCAAGAACAAGTGGAATACGAGGTCTTCCTCTCCTCTTCTTTTGCTCTGCAGTTTCTTTCTCTTCACTTGATAATTCAGGTGATTGTGATTCATCTATAGCTGTCATCTGTGATTTCACTTTATCAATTAATGTCAATTCCACATTTTTCAATGGTTCAGTCAAAAACAATGATTCTGAAAATTGTGCTTTCACATAAGATGGCCTTCTTCTTGGACTCCCAGCCCTGTCATGTGATTTATCACTGTAATTTTCATCTGCTGGTGAAAGTTTTCTACCCCTGGTTCCATCTGATACAGAGCTTATATTATTTGAAATACCATTCTCTGAAACAGAAGAAGAGATAGATTTCTCAGCAGGTACAATTATGCTCTCAAGTTTTTCCTCTTTTTTAATTGTTATTGACTCTTCTCTAATTCGCTCATCAGGGAAGTCTTTGAAATTGTCTGGGGGTGCAATAACATCTGGAAAGAATGGACTTGACATTGGTTGACTGGGTGTCACTGTGTTGTTGTCTTGATTTTTGACAAGAGCATTCAGTGCTTCACTCGAACAAACTTCATTTTGCTCTTCAGCAAAAACAGGATCCACAAGCTCCTCAGTATGTTGGGGAAAGCTGTTTGCTCTTTGTGGGAAACTGTTTGAGTAAATAGATTCAGATTTCGGTGAATTTTCATTGAAATTCATATCCAGGCCTAGCCCATCTTTGTGTATCGGTGTTAAACTTTGTTCAAAGCCAATGTTACCTGTTGATCTGCTTTGAATTCTGTTTGGTGAAAGTTCTCTTTGAACAAACTGGAGTGACTTTGAACTAAATTCTTCCAGGCTACTCTGGCTGTTACATTGTACATCCAGAGAATCCTTAGATCTTCTGCCTGGTAATGTCAGTTGAAATGGATTTTCTCTCATTTTTTTCCTGCCAATATTTCGAGGAAGGGTGTAACAACCTCTGTCAAAGCTAAATGCTTGATCGTCAAATGATTGAGCTTCAAAATGTTCCTCGGCTTTCTCCATTCTGGAAGTAAGTTCATGTTCCCCATCTGAAAATCCCAGGTTATTATCCCTGAAACTTTTGCGCCCCAGACTAAATGGGTCTGAAAGGATTTTTGATTGCCCTGCATAAGATTCTGTATCACTTGTATACCTATGCCTATTTGGGTTAGAAAAGCTCCTAAGTTGTAAGGAGGGTATTTTAATTTTTGATACTTTTGCCACAGCACTGAATGTGCCCCCACCACTCTTTCTGGGACCCTTGAAGGGATCACGGCCATTTCTTACTTCTGTGACGACATTGGCAAAGTTACTCAAGCTGCCATGTATTGTTGAGGACATGGTGGTATGATTTTCAGTTTTGGCAAACAGAGGCTCTTGCTCCTTTACTTTTGGATATGATGTTGGAAGATTTTCATTGCTTGGTGTGTTGTCAATTTTCCTTGCTGTATATACAACTTTTGAGGCAAGTCTTTGTGGTTCAGCTGCGAGTTTACTCTTCTCAAATATTTGCCTTGCTCTTTTGTAGCTTTCCCGGCTATTTTCTTTGTTTTGATTTTCCTCCTGTGAAAGAGTTTCAATCAAATTGTCATCAACAGACGCCCGACTTGTCCCATCATCTGACGTTTGACTTTCTATTCTATCACCTTCCAAGCTTATAATTTGATTTATTTGAGATTTCCTAAAACCTTGACTTCGTCTTTTTGACCTTTTAACAAGCCTTCGGCGTCTTCGTTCATCAATAACACTACAAGTTGTACTGCTGTCTGTTTCAATAGTCCTTTCTTCCTCGCTGCTGCCTGACCCCGAGTCAGTGATCCAGACGGTATTGTTATTTTTCTCTGCAAATTTTCCGCGGTCAGAAACTACAGAAGAAGGTACACTGTTTCGCGAACCAATAGGCCCTGCACTATTTTTTCTCACCCGAGGAGCCAAATTCGATGATCTGGCTGATTTTTGATCAACATTTTGGGCTATGTGTTCATGAATTTGAGACACTGGATATACCCCCGGGTTGGTAGATTTCTGTAAAATGTGTGAACTCCGATCTGTGTTTAATTGCTGAGATTTATGAATAATTCCACTGTCTGCAGCGTTCTCAACGATTCTTTCGCTTTTCCTTGGCAAGAAGCCTGATGAACTACGGCCACTTTTGATATTACGACCATCGTCAAACGATTGTTTTTTATGAGAAGAAAGATAAATTCCACCGCTGAGTGACTGATTTGATATTTCTTTACTTTGGTCTTTCCCCGCATCCGTCGTAAATTCACCACCTTCCCTTCGTGAATATACTGAACTTAAGCTGGAAGGTAGATTGCTTCGTCCATCAACTGGAGTTTGCGATCTCTGCTGTTGTGTTATGAAATTAAATGCTCCCTTGTTGGATCGAGAGTTCTCCCTTGGCAATTGAGTATTCGCTCCGGTCAACTGTTGTTTGAAGCTGTTTGATCCTTGGCCTTGAATGGCTGCCTGGTTTTGATTAATAATAGCAGCAACTCTTGACGAATTTGATAATCTCAAATCAGAGCCCTGATAACCATAATAAGGCAAATTTTTGACTCTTCCTCTAATCTGGTCGCTGATCTTTTCGACATCGCAGTCTTGTTCAGTCCAAGTTGGCGTTTGTTTTCTTCCCTCCTCTCGTTCAGCTACCCCGAACCTGCTGTGCTTCTGCTGATAGTCAACAGCAGGGGACAAACTTTTTCTTCCTTGGCTTCCCTTGCGACGAATTTGAAAAGATTCACTATCAGAAGTTTGCATTTTTGGCCTGAACGACGAAGACGTTACATTTTCGTTGATCGCCTCTCTGCTTTCATCTTTTCTGTGGTCAGTCAGCCTTGACTCGTGGTTTTTCATTACACCTGATCTGTTTTGCCCGATATCCATTATTGGTAATCCTGAGCGCTCACAATCAAAATTTTGTTTTGTTTCTTCTGCGCCATTATTTCCGATTTCCTCTTCATTTTGTGTTATTTTGAAAGTATCAGATGCTAATCTGAATCTCTGTTTTCTATTCAGTTCTACAGTTTTTAAATCATTTTCATTTTTCTGGTTAGGCACATTATTTTGAGAAGGGGGTGATTCGCCAGAGCGCCCAGACTTTACTAACATCAGGGGATCTTGCGCCCTACTTGCCACAAATTTCGCCAAACGTTCTTCAATAGAAGGTACTCTAAATGGAATTTTCCGCAAGTCTGATTTGTCGGTGGGGCTTCCCCCTTCGCTGGCATGTTTTGGTCTAATTTGTATTGCGATTTTTCCACCAGTATCCCTGTCATTGTTGCCCCCTTTTCTATGGTGCGAACCCTTCCTTTCGTTCAAATTTGGGTGTTCTCGCCACATTAGAGTTTGCTCATCGTTTCCTTGTGATGTCGTATACCTTTCGAGGTCTGCAACTAGATCGTCAAAACACTCGTAAGGTTCAAATTCGCTCAATTCTTCTGTGTCTTCTGAGCCAGACATTTGTATTCCTGGAAATCATAAAATGTTAAAACAATAATTACATGTACTTGTACCCCCAAATTATAGTTACACGAACCAACTTGGAAATTTTTTGAATTCCTGTTGCCCATGGTAAAAGCAATAGGAAATGCATCTCAAAAAATTTCATTTACTAATACCAAATTTTGTAGATTTTGTAAAAAGAATACCAAAAACCAAACAGAGATAGCAACGCAATGCTATTTTAAAATCATTTTACACTATTGAGCTTATTCAACCAAATCATAAGGGAGAGGTCATTAAGTATTGGAGGGAGGGGGTGGAGGCTTTTCAAAAAGTAACCCAAAAATTCTTGCACCCTAGTAAAATATCCTTTCAGAAAAGTTTCGTGCCCCAGCAAACAGGAGAAAAAATTTCGTGCCCCAGTCCCTTGTACAGCGCATGACAATTTATCAACCTTCTCTATTGCCGCGTATACACCAGCACCTGAAAATTTTTCTTGAGAAGTTTTACTTTGCTGGTGTAGACGACGAAACATTTTCCTTGAGAAGTGTCCTGTTTCAAAAACTAACATGCACGTTTTTTAACAAAGAATTTAATTATTTATTTTAACATTCAAAAAAAGTTTGGCACCCCAGCAAATTCTAAAAAATATTTTTCATGCCGCAGCTAAAGAACGTTCAAAAATCTCATACCCCAGCTGATTACCATCCGCCCCGGTCTCCCCAGTACTTAATGATCACTCCCTAAAATCAAAATAACTACAATGAACCTAAACTATCTACGTTTGCGGATAGTGAACTCAAAATGGTGTACAAATTTCAAAACAATTGAAATATGTTTTGCTCTACGAAATTTGCCCTTTTCAACATCCTACGTCCTGTATCAATTAACATTTCCTGTGGGATAAAAGCCCCATTTCTTCGTGGTTTTAAATTAAGTTTTGCGTTTTGATCTCAGGACGTTGCTCATTTTTGGAGGGGGGTGATATTGAAACTTTAGACCCCACAGCAGCTGCGAGGTTGCCCAAAGGGGCGCGGTTACCCACTTGCTATTTCTATTATAACTTTGGGACCTAGCTCCCCAGTTACTCTGCAGGTAAGAGCTTTTAATTGCCCCTCCCTCGCCTTGGTAATTGATTTAAACTCCACACCACTACCAAGTTTCCTAAAAGCCATGGCAGGATAAAACATTAGAAAATCTGATTTCTGAAATCATTCCTCGTGGCCTTGTCAAGCTTTTTGGAGCTCTTGACAGTCAGAATAATGGTGCGGTTATTCCACTGATTACCGCCTCGTTGCATTTTAAAGGTTCGTGGTAATAAAAATGCGCCTCTCGTTGGAATGTTTCGAAACATATTTATGACGCTTTGATTTAAGTCAACCTATTACATATTTATAATTTATAGCCAAGCGTGTGAGAAAGTCGACATTTTCGAGATAATACTGATATGATTTGTCAAAAATTGAGACATTGTATTCTCGAATCTTGAATAAGATTCTGCACGCAAAGTTTGTCGGCGAACTAATTTTGCATGTCTAAATGAGATTTGACCGCAATCCAAGTGACCAAATGAACTGAACATTTCACTGAACAGTTGTTTGTCAAACACTTCAATGCGTGCATTAAGAAAAGAATGTGCACATTTTGCCAAACATTTCAGTGCGCGCACTAAAATGTTTTACTCAAGATCAAACATTCACCCAAAAAAGTTCAATGAGAAAAAGAGAACATAGTGGCCAAATGAACTGAGCATTTTACTGAACATTTTGCTAAACATTTCAGTGTGCACATTAAGAAATGAGTGCGCGCATTTTGCCGAACATTTCAGTGCGCGCATTGACACATGTCCAGTAAGAAATAGCCAATGCATTAAACTGAACAACTGTTGTATATCCAATATTTTTTATTCAAATCAAACATTCACCTGAAAAAGTTCAGTGAGAAAAAGAGAACATAGTGACCAAATGAACTGAACATTTTTACTGTACGTGAATTTCGTATGTTGTTCAATGGGATGTTCAGTAAGTTTATTTGCCCAGAGCAGTCAAAGTGTAACGGATCAGAATCAAACCGTAACCAAATGTAACCAAAAGGAATTTGTAAGCATATTGATTTTCGGCGACTTTGTTTTTCATTTGCGAGTAATCTCTCATTTACGTCACAAATTTAATGCACATTTTTATTACTCGTTTGAAGATTTGAAGATGCCAATTAATCTTAAAATGCTGCATGTGAAGATAGAAAGAATAAACATAAATAAAATTATAAAAAAATTAAAATTAAAAATAAAAGAAGAAGAAAAATTAAAAAGAAGAATAAAACGTTTAAAAGGAGAAACAGAAACTTCATATAAGAACATCTTGCAGAGAAACATTATTGTCTTCATTGCCTTCATTGTGGCTATTGAATTGAAACATACCCCTGTTGCCCGCTTTGTGGCTATTGAATTGAATTGAATAGCTGGACGCCACTAAAGCGACTGGTAATCCTACAAAAAAAGTTGGCCAAATAAGATTCGCCTCGTTTCAAAAAAGAGGCCAAGTCAGCAAACATTTATATTGTTCTTGGTTATTTAGCTCAGCCTCATTTTAAGAAAATAATTTATTTGACCTAAAAAACCACTCAATTTTGACCTTTTCAATTTGATTGGCGCGACAAAAAGTTGTCGCAGTCATGCCAACTATTTTCTCGTATGATTAACCAGTCGCTTGTTGGGGTTCAGGTTCAGCAATTCAATTCAATAGCCACTAAGCGCCCCGGTGTAGCTAGTCTAAGTGAACTGGTAGAGCGTCGAGGTAGGCACCATTTCCTAAAATATGGGTATGTGCCGCTGATATGAAAGGGTTTAAAGGCAGTAAATTCTCTAAACATAGGTATGATCTTGGGCAAAAATGCCTCAATGTAGGGTTAGATATTAAAAATTATCCCCAATATTGGGTTATTTGGAATGAAGCACAACATTTATGTTGGGTATACACACAAGTTTGAACATTAAAGATGGGTGCGTTTAAAAAATCTCGGCGGCACACTCCCGTCCAACCGTGGGACATGTACCCCCACGGGTGTCTTTCCTAAATATCCCTGGGAACGAGTTCATATTAGATAGGTCGTTTTGAAGCATTACGTCAAAATGTTCTGTCATTTAATTAATTATTCAGTTTTCATAACGGAATTTTTAAATTTAAAATGTAGTATCTTTATTGTTATTTGCACAGGAAGTCATTCTATATCTTATAAATTTATTCAGAATTACAACACAGGACATACCTGCAAATTAAGGTATTCTATGGCTGTCAGTAAGGCAGGTATTTGTTTTTAAGGAGTTTGGACCATGTATTAATATCGAAAAATATTTTAGCATTATTTTATTTAAAACATATCTCTTATAAATATGTTAAAATTTATCTTTTATAAAATAATTTAAAAAACATAAAAACATAAAATATTTCAGATCTAAAAATTTATTTATGGAATCGTAATCCTAGACTCAAAAATATAGGACACACCTCCCTAACCAAGTCAGGTGGTACTGCCCCCTAGGGTCCACCATGCCCATTGTTCCATGTTTTATTGAGCAAATAATTTCAGTCCGTAAATTGTCTCATCTGCCGTGTGGATGCGGATCTAACCATGGGAACTTGGATGCCAAAATAGTAGTTGCAGCTAACTTCCTACCATATTAATTGAATCATTTTGTTGCCTTCTTTTCGTAATTTCAACCGCCATACATCGCAGCATCGCGAGTTAATTATAAAAGCAAAGCAACAGAATTAATATGGTAGAAAATTCTCTGGAACTACTGTTTTGGGGTCTGAAATCACATGATCTAACCTAAAATTTACTAGGCCGAAGAACTTTAACAGGAACCTTTTATCATCATATTTATTTTTGAATTTTACGTAGCCTTTTTACGTAGCCTTTTCTTTTACAAAAAGAAACTAATCTACCAGACTGGAAAGTTAGACATGCGTGGGCAATAACTTACTCGCGCAAAATGAAATAAACAAGGGTTTACGTCACAAATCTATTGTTCACTTGCCCGCGCACTTCACAAACTTTCCAGTCTGGCTAATCTACTTCGAATATATTCACAGTTATTTCTAATTTACCATCAACTAAATTAGAGACCTTTCTTGCAGATTGGCTCAAAACTCTGAGCTGTTCAGGATAATCCCAATAACACCAACAGTAATCAGTGGAGAATACATTAATTTAATCAGCTGTCATAACACAAATATTTTTTATCTCATGTTTTCATAAAGAGTGCATCTTTTCTATCCCTTGTCCGCATGGGGCGAATATACAATCAACGGAATGGAATGTGGAATTAATGGAAAACAAAACAGGAAGCGTGGTTTGAGATAAAATTTATGAATTGGAATTTTTCTTTTGTAGAACATAAAAAAATTACTTTTTAATCTTGTAACATTTGAAAACAATGATTTTGTGGCTTGGCATCGATTTGGGAGAACATTGTTTTGGTTTCAAGTCAATTAGAGTAAACACATAAGTGCAGTGAAAAAACCTATGTTTTCAAACTCTTGTTTACAGGCCCATAGGAAGCGGAAGGGGGGGGGGGGACTCCAGCCTCCCCCATAATTTTATAAAATACAATTTTTAAATATCACATAAAACATTTAATATTATTTTCAAAGCAAGTTAAGGTTCAGAGACAGAGAGATATTCTCTTTCTCAAAAAATCCATTTGGTAATAGTCATCTTTGGAGATTTTACGGGCATCTGATTTAAAAACCAAATTGATTCTTGAAAGCAAAGGAGCCCAGTTTTAGGGAATAATTTATATACATACACATATTATTACTCTTCTGATACTGTATTTTGATTTTTTGGTACTTTTTAAATTGAATAGATAAAAATTGAGAGAAATAGAGAGTAACCTCTTGGTAATACTTCTCAATAAAAAGAGCGTTTCTGGAGTAAAAGGGCGTGGTGGAGAAAATGTTTTGGGGGGCAAGCCCCTAAAACCCCCTTCCTCTTTTGGCACTACGGGTGCTATTACTTATTGCTTTCCTTTCGCCTTAGTTAAAAACTCTCCTTCTAAAGTTTCATTTAAATCAAATCTTAAAAAATACTTACCTGACTTTATTAATTCTTTTCAATAAAAAACTCGATAAATCTTTGGCTAATTCTGTACCAATATAATGATATTACATGACACGTCCAATAATAGTATAATTTAGTATTTAGGAAAGGGGGGCTTTCTTCTCGTTAGTTTGTCTACTTAGAGAGCTCCTTCTCAAATAATTTCCCACCATACAACTCATTCAGTCTATTTCGTAACTTGTCATTTGCTCATTGATTATCATCAGCATCGTAACTTATATTGTTGACTGTGCTTTGCATTTGTTGTAATCAGTTTTAAAGAATGTTGTATGTAGTGGAATTTAAAAAATTTAATTAAATGAACTGAAATAATAAGAGTAAATTATCAATAATTGATATTCTCTAATTATTTTTGTTATCAATCATCAAATGCTTGCCTGATAATTCAACAATCCAACAATCAACCATGTGGCCTCCGTAATTTAATTCTACATAAAATGAGTAGCTTAACAAATTGAGTTTCTGCATTCTTGTGCAGCTGGAGACGTTTTGTTTATTATATTTGTTCTTTGTATGTTATTTTTTGTTTTTGGATTTGTCAGGCCCTTCTAAGTCAGGTGAATATAATTTTTGAAGTCAATGTTTTCGCTGTACATTTTCTCCCTAATCTAACGACACTGTTTCGGATCAACATGTCATCTGTTTGCTTTTGAATATATTCTTTGAATAAATTATGCTTTCTAACTTTAAGAAACATATTCAATCTTAAAAAAGACTTGATAAAAACTCTTAAAGCTTTGCAATTAAAACACAAAAATCAAATAGTACGCAAGTGCCAAGCAGCGTGGGGAAACTATTAAAGACATTCCACCGTTTGTTGGAGAAAATCTGATTGCCGTCAATATTGTAAGGCCATCTTTGATTATTCATATTGGCAATGAAGTTATGCATCAGAAGTTTGTGAAATCAGACGACAGCGAGTTTCTTCTCAATCCCAAACCCTATTTTATCTTTTTCTCTCTTCAACTTCAAGACCCACGTATTCGCTCATCCAGTTTGTAAATCTTGCATGATCAGACAATCTAAACCAACACATTGTTCTTTTCGTCTTAATCTATTTTGCATCGTTTTCGATATTTGGGATTTGGGTACATAACAACATTTAAATACCAAAGCCGTTCATATCTGTTGTCATGATTTTTCGTGTGCTGCGGTTGCTGAATTTCATAACACTATTTTTTCAGATAAGACGTTCTTCTGTTCTCGAGGAACACGAGTTTAAATTAAAATTAGATTGTTTAAGATAAAATTTAAGTGTTTATGAAAAAAAATTTCAGTTATTCTTCAATAAAGTTTTAAATAATCTGAGCATCATGGTAATCAAATGGATCTTTGCACACAACCGCTAAATTCTAAAGAAAGTCATGGACTGCATGCCAAATGTCCACTTTCAGCAGTTAGTTTGATCCCTCAAAAACTGAAGGAAAAAAGACGTCGCATTTGTGACGTGATTGACACAGCAAGTTCAAGGTATTAAATTCTGGACATGAAAGAACTACTTACAAGGTTTATCAGAAACGTCTGGAATTTTACTCGATCAAATTCCTTGCGATCCGCTCAACAAACGAGCTATGGTATCGTTCTTTTTGCAAGCTAACTTTGCTTTCGTAAACACGACTCTGTCATCCCTTGTTTCTCTTCCCTTGCTTAATTGACATGTTCATCTCCTTGTAAAAAATTACCTAAAAGCATATCGAAGGATATGTTCCCTGCAAAAAGGTGAACTTGTGGCCTATCAAGTAACAGACACACAACATCTTATGTCTCTGCCATGGAATCGAGCCTAAATTGTGTAGGAAATAAAATACAACAGTAGTGCTTTTGATTACGGATATGCATGACTACAACTTTGTGATTGGGCTTTCAAATTGCGGCTAAATGCTATGCATTATGACATAGTTGGGTTTCATAAAGAATAAAAACTATTATGGTCCATTACGCGGTGGGGAACTGTTCAAGAATTTAATCAAATGCACAACGAACTTCAGGTTTAGAAAATCTGCAAGGGAATTAGCGAAGAACGCATAATAACATTCCCCGTAATTCCGATATTATATTCATCTATGTCGCAAACAACGGGCATTAACATCTGATGCAAAGATTCTTCACTTTGTTTACAGCATATGCTCACAAGGGCGGTCTCGTGCAGATGCAATGTGTACAAACAATGCAAAAGTCAATAACGTGGTTCCGTACAATTTAGCAGAAATCCAACTCGAAAAAGCGCCCTCCTCCATTATGAACATTAATGCCCAACGCCGGATATTTTTTAACCACTATCCTCCGGTCGTGGACAATCTTGTGTGATAAGACTGATTCAATTGTTGATTACGTTGATTTGGAAATTGATAAGGTTGATTCGAAGTGTTAATTTGGCTAATTAGTGAAGGCTGGTTAAGCGAGAACAAAACATGCCCTCTGTTTTATGTCTCTTTGACCCTTTGACCTGTCAGTTCTGCAACGGCCTTTCGCTTCTCTATAAGTCTTGAACATACCACGTTGGTGTTCTGACTTCCTAACGAACTTTCGGCTAACTTTGTTTTCTAAAATTCAATTTAACTTTTTAAAATTCTGAACTTGAGAAAATAAGAGATTAATGGTAATTTCTAATCTGATTTACCTCCTGTACAGAAAACGGAGCTGCTTTCTTCGAGGAAGACCAATCACGATCGAATATGTAAATGATGGCGCAAATATAAATTACATTTGGGAATAGGAAAGATGCCAGGAAAAAACAAAGTGAAGAAAACCAGGCGGAGGAGCATTGAAATTCAAGGCAATCATACTCCAGAACTCCAGACATGATAAAACGGTGCCTTTATATATAAAGGTTTTATGTCTTTAAAAAGCCTTAAAAGGCTACCTTACATTTGCGAACCTAATGGGCTTGGTGTGGCAGGTACGTTAGAAGCAACTACTGATTGGGGGGGGGGGGGCTTTTATTATCAAAACAAAGGAGAACAATGGACTTAATTTACGCTTGTGACGTAGCACAATTATCCCATAGAGCTTATATTATAAAGGAAAATCTATGAAAATTTTACTAGTGAATGAAAATATTTTGAATTTTTAGTGAAGACTATATAAATGCTTTTGACTGGATATGATGTTAGATGATTGATTCAGTTAAGACTTTTTATCCTGTACAACATATACCCAGTTTTTGTAATGTTAGTAATTTCTTAATTTTTTAGTTTTCAATTTTTAATGTGCAATAAAAAAACTTTTAAGAAACTTTTGCTTGTGAAGATTGGTCCAAAATGATCCAAAATTGAGAAACTTTCACTAGTGGAGCCTTAGCCAGGTTTCTTATAAAAAACGTGTATACGCCAATCTACCCTGGTGACAGATCCATGAAGAAAAATAAAAAGGAAAGAAAAAAGGAAAAAAAGAAAAAAGAGAGAAGAAATTTTTCTCTTTTTATCTTTCTTTTCATTCTTTTTAATTTCTTAAAAAATTTTTCTTTATTTTTTTCTTTTTGAGGCTCCGGTACCTGGGTAACGTCAATGGAAGTGCTAATTTACGGCCTAAGTTAGGTGATTATAGCAAAAGTTAGGTGATTATAGCAAAAGGGCGAAATGAATGCATAAGAAAAGTCGTTGGCGTGGCGTGGCGTGCAGGTGAATATCTTTCAGGTCATTCCTTAGCTGTATCATCTTAAAAGGCAGTCGGATTAAACTCTAATTATAATTCTGAATAAATAATATTGAAAAAATAGATCTCTGAAAGAATAGATTAAACATTTTAAATAGATCATAGCTTTATAATCAAATGAAGAGAAAAGCTTGTCATTCGTCAGGGTGTGAATAACATTGGAGGAAGAAAATTTGTTCTTCTGTTTTTCTTCCTTGCTTTCGTGTGCTTGCGCAGTTAAATCATTTTTCCAAAACATTGCCGATTAGTTTAGAGCGGATCAGATCAGAGTTTTTACGTCAAGAGATTGGAGTGAGATCCAAGGTAATTTCCACCATTCTTTGACATTTGCATCACAGATTATGGCATTGAATTGACTTGCCAAAAATCTTGAACGATGCCTCTTGCGTGATCAACCAATTTTCGAAAATTTGGAGCAACTTCAAATGTCCTAATGACAAGATCCCCCAAGCTCGCTTTCCATTATCAACAACTTTGTCACTCAGTGGTAAGCCATTGGTGTAGTGAGCCAATGGTGTAGAGCAAAATTAGTAGCTATGGTGGCTCTTGTTTCGAGCGTGGAGCTTGAGAAAATTTCTGAAAGCCACGCCCCTCATTCACTCAGAATTAACCAGTTTTTATTGTTTCCACAGAGAATGTGACATCATTTTTAAAAATAAGAATTAGGAAGAGTCAAGGAGAACATGATATCTCTTTAGAGAATATGAAATCACTATCACTCCGCCCCCCTCCTCTTCTTCTCGAGGGGTTTACTTTGAATGTTACAACAACAAAGCTTGTCTGCTCCGATAAGAATTGGTCGCCCCAATCAGAGATCAGTATTTCAGATTCGCTGTCTTTTATTGGCTTAAATCTAACCTACCGCAGAAACGTAATCAGGAATGTCAACTCTGGAAGCTTTGAGCAAATGTATTGCAATTTTCCCCACGAGGAGACTCCTATATAAACTTGGTGGATAGATCCGCAAATTGCTCAAAATCCTAAACCCTAACCGATACCAAACCCTAAAAATTGGCCTAAATATTGGCTTAACTATTGGCTTAAATACCAGGCGCATATCTTATTTCTACAGCGAAAAGCAACCCAAAATAATAATCATCTCAACAAATCTTAGCCTTCAAAAATTTGGGAAATTAAACCCAACCCAACTCAGTTCAAGTCTCAAGTTTATGGTGTACATGAACCCTTATAGCTACATGTAAAAATATTGCTAACTGAACTTTCAAATTCGATAAATGGTACTAAAATTGTGTTTTTGACACTCCAAACCGATACCAAACCCTGAAAAATGAGAACCCTGAATTTTCGGACCTATACGCAAAGTTTATATAGGAGTCCCTCTGGGAAATTTTCTTATCTCCATGAAATAAAATGTCGCATTAAAGGGAAAAATGTTATCACTTACAAGCTTGGAACTTTTTTTGTTTCTTCTGGTTGGAAATTTCATGTCTTAAACCTTCATAAATTGATATAGTCATATCGGATCAAAATTTAACTTACTCAATCAATAATTCTAACTTACGAAATACGATTTATAAGTTTAATTATGTCCATAGTTACAATAGTTAAAATTTTTATGTTGCCCGTTGCAATACTTATAAAATATGTACACACGAAAAAGCTTGCCTATAAAAAATACATCTCATTGAAGGTTTTTCTGTCATAACGAGAGATTGCTAAAAAAGATTTGAAGCTTCCAAGTAGAGTTTCAAAACTTAATCTCAGAAATTACTTGCGTTAAGGTGTTAAGTACAAAAAGTATGCAGCTATTGAGCGCTTGACCTGAAACACACTTTAAAGATGTTTTTAAGAAGGTTTGGGGGTAGCAACTTTATAAAAATCAGTCCAGAAATAAGAACAAATCCAGGCCGAATCTGAAGCTATCTGTCCTTATAAACATGTAATAAAAAAAGCGTGCAATCAGTTGACTGTAAGGGCTGGTTTTTCATTTGATCGTTCCTGTCACTCCCACTGTTGCGATCGCCATAAAATTTACCAGGGACTGGAGCGAGGGGAGCGATTAAGTAGTTACCATTTGGTCGCTGTTTTTAATTTTGTGGCCATGGGGTGGCCTTTGGGGACAAATTTTTGTAAAAGTAAAATGACCCCAATAATCAGAAGTTTTATCATTCGAGCATGCAATATTTTTCAAAAGAAAACGCCATTTTAAGGGTAGGATAGATTAACAAACAAAGGAACCAATTTGGAGCTTTCATACTTCCTCACTTGTGTAATTTCTGCAATGCTATTGTATTAACCATTATGGTATTAACCAATCAAAACAAAGAACAGAAAGAAACGTATTGCATGTTCCCAGTATCACCCTTGCTCTTCACAAGGTAGTAATACCTAGACAATAATTTTTAACATATAAAAAAGATAGTTAAATTGTCAGGTTTATGAAAGAGTTTTTCATTTGTTCAAGAATGATACATTGTGAAGTCCATGCAGTTTGTGTGTCGGTTCTTTTGTGTCGAGACATAGTTTTAGTTAAATTGGTAATCATTCCAAGCTATTCTCAAAGCTCTTTCGTATTACTTATCAATTATCATTGCAATTTTACTGCAGAATATCTAGACAAGAGGGTATTAGTTGAAAAATTATAAAATAAATGTTTCCATTAAAAATCTATTGATCCTACAGGTACGGTGAACCAAATACTATTAACATCCGCTATATCGAACCCTCACCGGAGAAGCAAAATTCATTTGAGATAGGCAGCAGACACAAGTAAATTGCAGTGAAAACAAACAAAAAGAAATGGTCGAGATACTGAATGTTTGAGATAAGTGAAGCGGCAGTCGAGATAAAATATTTTAACTGTATTGTTGTTGTATGATTGGGATTTGATTGCACGGAAATATCTTTATTACAGTACCCCTGCTCCCAATACTTTTCAACTTATGAAGAAGTTCATTAATAACCTTGATTTATATGTCTGTCTTGAAGGGTTGAGATGGGGGTGGGGTGTAGAAGAATATTTGCCTAAATTTCTAGATTTAATAGTAAATAGACTCAATAATTCCATCCATCCAAATTTTATCCTGGGTACCTGAGCCTATAAATCATAATTAATAAGTTAATAAAAACAAAAAATTGTTCTGGAACAATCAATACAATGCTTCGTTCTGGTGCATATCCCAATTCTGGGATATTGCTAGAACCACATCATAGAGGTCATTACGAGATGTTTACGTGTTTTTTGTGTGTGTATGCTAGACAACATTTGTACCTATTTCTATTTATGATTATACCGACTTCCACGATTTTTGTACCAGGGATCTGGTCAATTTTTACTGAAGGTACCGTTGTACCACCGGGGTGGTTGTATCGGGGTACCTGTTAGCTGTCACCCTCCACTAATGAAATGGCCATTTACAAATGTCGTTGTGGCATGAAATATTGAAATTTAAAAATTGAATAATATGATACGTATTTTTTTAATAAGAAACTAAGGTCCAGAGTTGGTAGGTAGTTTTTAACTGTTTTCTATAAGAAACTTTTTTTTAAAAACTCACTGGTGAAACCCACAAAAATTTAAGAAACTTTCACTAGTGAATGAACTAAGAAATTTGAAATTTTTAGTGAAGATTACATAATGCTTACTGATATTAATGGAGTGGGCATGATGTTAGATGATTGATTCAGTAAAGACATTTTACCCTGTACAATATATCCCCAGTTTTTGTTGAAAGAAAAAAGAATGCAAAGTAAAAAAGCGAAATTTTGTTATATAGATTAAGAAACTTTTAAGAAACTTTTACTAGTGAAGATTGGTCAAAAATGGTCCACAATTAAGAAACTTTCACTAGTGGAACCTTAGTCAGGTTTCTTATAATGAAAAACATGTGTAATCAATTGTAATCCAGAGTCCAGGTTGTTTTTAACTTGTTTCCATTGTTATGGGGAACAATAGAACAATATAAGAGATTTGGGTCTACTATTTATTATAAGTTGTTCTCTTATAAACTATAATACGTGTATTCTTTGAAAGCTGAGATGTTTATTGCCCATATAATGTTTTCACCAGATGATGACAAATGGCCTTTAACCAATGACCCGGAATTTCACGAAAATTGAAAATTATTTGACAAATTAGTTTGCGGTTTGGTACAAATATTAACGAAATGCCAAAACTTAATATGATAAAAATATTTAATAAATGAAAACAAAAATGAAATGAAGATACTGTATGTTTTAAAGAAAATTAGCCCTAAATAACCAAGCTAAAATTATATTATTCAATCCCATCTGTTTTTCTTTATAGATCTTAAAAGTTAAAAAATGCAACAATTTCTTAGCCAAAATGATAACTGAGTCACAACAACTTTTCTTCTAAACAGAATTATTCTGTGGAGTACCACAAGCACCATGTTTTGAGACCCATTTCTATTATGATAAATGTTATTGTATAATTCGATTTTGTTTTGAAGAGATGCTTGATTAGGTGTGCAAATGATAATCATTTAACTGACGCATTTCACCGATGTGTAAAAAAAGTTAAAATGAGTTACAGTTAAAATATATTGATTCTATTAGGGCGCTGATGCAGAATCGGATCTCTTAGCATAGGGACACCCTGTGTGCACATAGAATTAGGAATTTCACTAAAAAGCTGATAATGCAACAAGCTTATTGCTTTACGTTGCTAAGGTCTATTTATTTCTGTGTATGCCATTGAAAAAATGAATCCATTTATTATGCACAGTGCATGAAAAAGGAAAGCAGACAGAAAACATAGGCCCATGCTTATGCGACCAACTGTTGCAAACCCATTTTCGCTTACTCGTCTTTTTGGCATGTAATATAATATTATCCACATCTGTTTACACAATTTTACGAGCAATTATTAGAAGTTAGCCCAACAAATGTATTAAACAAAACAAATAAAAATAACACATACTTACATTAAATTTAAATGTAAAATGCAGCAAACTAATATCCAGAAAGCCGTTGGAAATGAGCTTCAAGTTTCGAGAAATACCGAAACGGAAGTATGGATGGAGCGAAATTCGTAGCATTCTTTTCTTGACCTTTAAGGTACTGAAATTTGAACGATGGCACCGGAGGCAAGTTGCCGTACGTAAGACTCTGTTCTAGTGGTTTGACCCAATTTGAGAGTTCATTCTTTCTCTGTCAACCTCTGGTTCTTTACACATTGAAAAAGTACATGCCCACTTCTGAAGTGTAAATTGCAACCTAAAAACTACTTTTGTTGAGGTAAATTTTGAAATTCTTTCAACAATTGTTTCTATTCATTGAACGAAAACAAAGTCTTTTCATTGCAACGTGGAAAATATGATGCTAATAATAAAATAATTGTTGATTGGAATTTAACTCTTTTCGTTCTTATTGGAATATTTCGTTTCTTCCCTACGTAAATGAAACTATCTGTGACGCAGTCCCTGTTGCTGTTTTAAAAATTTGAAATAAAGTTTACTGTCAAAAGAACTTAAAGGATAATCAGGGCCTCACATTCAAGAAATTAATTGTTTACAAATATTTTCTAATGTTTTCCTATTGTTCTTCTGAGAAATTGAGCCTAGTAGTCCCTAATCAGTGGTTTCTTGAATGCGAGGCCTTCTTTACTTTCCTTGAAAATTATCGCTCCATTTTTCGATTCCTGTAACCCTAAACCCTGTAACGTCAGCATGATAAAACCCTGTAACGTAAGCACATTTTCAGAGGTAGATTTTGGCCAATTCAAATTTTAACCCTTCGTGACCCTTTAACGAAGCTAACCAAAGCTCAAAAAGGCGAGGTTGGCGCCAGGAATGTTTTCGTACGAAATGACCATGGTAACGTAGTTGAACTGATAAGTGACGTCCATCAAATCGAGACTCATTGCTGTTTCCCTGTGTTCTTCGACAGATTATACGTCACTTCTGCCAATAGTTGGACTCGCTCCAAGCCTATTTCGTTTCTTTAATCAATAAAAAATATGTCACTGCGGAGGAAATTACCGTGAGGAGTATCGACTTCGGGAGAAGTCGTCCCTCCGCAGTTACATATTTTGTCCCAATTTAGTTCAAGTTTTACCATCGAGATTTTCTCTACATCACTCAACTTTGATAGTGCTCAATGTAAAGTAGTCAAAAGTTACACCATCAAACGCATGTTGTCATAATCTTTTTTTTACCAAGATTGGCTACCCTCAGAAACACAAGATTTAGCACAACTTAACGTACGCATGCCTTTCTGATGTTCAAAGACTGCTGTTCCTTAGACATACCACTATTTATGGAAAATAAATTCGTTTGGTTTACAAGTCGTTTGTTCATGAAATCATCAAAGTTTCCGCAGTTTTCATCATGGTTACTATAATTAAAGCTTCTTTTAGCAGCCTTTTCAAAAATGAAGTAAATTTCCCCCTGTGAATCATCACTTCATTTCGCTAAAATGATCCTTGGCGTGCCGATTGACAATCAAAACAAACTTTAAACTGCTAACATACGAACAAATAGCAGTGATTTTTCAGTGATTTGATTTTTCGTTTTTTTTTCATTTTAAGTGAAGCCGACCTCGGGCAAAATTTGAATATTATACCATGTAATTTCATACCAGTTGGATCTTTTATGAACAAAGCACTTTACCATTGAATAAATGATGCGAGTAGGTTTTAGAGGCTCTCCACTTTCCTTTGTGGGTTTTATGAGCGGACGGGCAGGCTTTACGAGCGCAGTAAATGCTGAAACAGTGAATCGCATCAATTCGAAAATGCTATGGAGACTTAAAATTTGATCCTTGAGAATGCAGGCCAAATTTGAGGAATTATGGCTTTAAAAGCACGTTTTGGAAAGTGTGGTATTTGGACTACACGTTTTTTATGAGAACTAGCTTCGATTTCAACGACGATGCTTCCTTATTTATGGACTGATTTTTACAAACGTGCTACCCCCACCCATCTCCAAAAAGCCCTTCTCCAAAGTGTGTTTCAGGTCGAGTGTTCAACGCTTTTTTCTGCCCGTTTTTGTACTTAACGTAAGTAATTTCGGAGATTTCGAGAATATTTGACTTAAATCTCTAAAACAAAGGGTCCATTAATATCCAATAGAAACTATGGGCTTCATCTCTTGATCAGGACCAACGATTCATAAAAATCATGAAATGTCCTCACAAACCTGCCATAACACGTATATTATTAATGAAAAAGAAGCTATGACCTCATGCAAGCCAATCTACTGAGAGAATCGGATAGTCACTGTCACCTATGTTCGTTTCGCTTGTTCTATTAGTTTTGGTGTTATATTAGATTATTAGTTTTCTTACATTAATACTTAGGAAACATACTTTATCATTTAGGTAGAGTGAATTACAAACAAATGTAAAGGATACTATGCAAATAAGTTAATACTAGGGGAATTTGTGATAGCATCACAGTTTTAGAAGTGATGTCTTATTGTTGTTACAGGTATTAACATTCATCCGAAAGACGATCACAAAATTAATTAACAGATCACAACTGCGAACGACTATGAATATGAGGTGCCCTTATACACTGAAGTAATACTGCTTGCTAAAATAGATGCTTTATGAGGTTGCAAGAGACACGCGTATAACTTTGAGCATTTCTTTTTGATGTGGCCATAAGCGCACGCAAGAGCAAGTGTTCCAGGGGGAATGTTATCAAATTACTTTTTTCTGAATGGCACAATCGCTTGGGGTCACGTCAATGAGAAGAATAGGGGCGTTCGCAAGAAAACAGCAGTTAAGCCCAATTTTCACCAAGGAAAAAATTTCTTACAATAACAAACGAGAAAAAGTTGAAACGTTGAAAAAGTTGAAACATTTCCCACAACTGTGGAAATTTTGCTTTACTTATTTTGCAAGTCTCAGATCTTATTGTTGAAACGCAATTCTACAAAATTGGGAACAAAACATATACCATGCAAATGAACTGTCTTAAGCGAATACGTTTGCGGTTAGGGAAGAAACGAAAAGAGATACATAATTAATGTGTTCGCACAAATGACATACAGCACATAGCAACTATACATAAAAAATAGACTTTATACAGATTACGAAATAACTAAGGTTCTTCATTTTATTAAGTCGTCATCCTTGAGCTGCAACGCAGTGGCTGATATTTTGAGCCATTGCTTCTTCAAACAGTGGTTGATATTTTGCCCAAATTTAAAAAATGTTCTATTTTTCATCAATTATGATATTTTTCGACATTTTTTAAAACAAAGAAAATTCTGAGTCTATTTGTGACTGCCTTCAAATTCCCTGTTGAAACGTCCTATGATCCACAGCTTACGCAACTATCTGGATTTTCTAACGAACAAACCATTGCTTCCATGTTGGATTCTTCGTCTTGTCCATTGCACTCAGCACCCTTCAGCGCAGATTTGTCAACAGTGAACTGTATAGCATTTGCAGCGGGCTTCGTTCTCAAATAGTACATTCCTGTTTTCAATCCCTGAAGAAAAAGGCAGTGGAAATAAAATACCAGCTTTAAAAGAAATAAAAAGTTTTTGTATGAAGAAGGCAGAAACTTAGTTCAGGTTTCGAGAAGGTTTGATTACGAGTCCATATTGACCGAAGCGTCAAATCTGAAGGAAACAGAGGCTCGTATTTCAATTTTTTCATTTATACAAAAAATCGCTTCAGTTACATAAATATAATCATACAAATCCAAACTGTTATTAGTTTTCGTTAGAATTTTGTCCCCAATTTTGTTTATCTTGTAAAAGAAATGACATCTAGAATGAATTGTTACATAAAAAACAACATTTTTGTTTGTTTTCCGACGTAGTAGTTACGTATGCAATGCGCGGATCATCCAACGCCAACTCGAGACCTGCGGATCACTTCTCTCCACACATTCCTGTCCAGCATTAGGGTCTTCAGTTCTGCGGGAGTTCTGCAGGATCGTATATTCTACGTATATTCGTATATTCGTTTCGATCGTGGTCATCTCGATCGTGGTCGTTCGTGCGCTTTGGAAGTTCAGCTGGTCGAACATCCACAGAGCACGAAATAGATTAGAGAGCTCAGAAATATTGCATGTGCATGTGCGTATGCGTATGCGTATGTATGCGTATCCAAACACACTCGAGCGGAAATCAGCTTTCTCAAAATAAATTTGTTTCACTTCCGAATTCCGCGCGACGAAAGCTACGATAACAACCCTTGCCATTTAAAAATAAAACCTCATAAAACCAAGTACCTTTTTCCACCCATAGAAATGCATGCTGGTGAGTTTACCAAAGTTAGGTTCACCAATAAAGACATTGAACGACTGGCTCTGGTCAATGAATGCTCCCCTGTCAGCCGCCATGTTGATCATAGTCTTTTGTGAAATTTCCCAAGCTGTCTTGTAAAGCGCTTTGATGTTATCTGGAATTTCCGCGATATCCTTATTGAGAATAAAAGTATAGAACATTCTTACAAAAACAACGAATGTTATTTGGTATACACCTAAATAATGTGTTACATGCGTTATCATTTGAATTTTCAAATTCAAACTAAAGTGACACGTAGCATGTAAATTGTCAGTGATAATCACTCGTTAGTGAGTTTAAATTAAAATATTCTCTGCCCGAAAATGAGAAGTTAAATGCATTTCCGATACACGTACATAAATAAAATATTCTTCTGCAGAAACACTAAAAAGTAATAAATTCTGCCCGGCAAGTTGCATGTGAGTATGCCCTCAGGAATTGGGATACTTCTTTGTAACGAAGAACAAACGCGCTGCTTAAATATTTCGTTTTTGCTCAAGATTTCCAAAGAGGTGGGTCTGTTTTGGAATTGTTTGTTTTCAGCCTATTTTTTGCGAAATAAATATGCACAGTGAAAACTTGCAGATAAGAACCTACCTTCTAGAACATACAGTGGAAATCTACTTTCAAGATAAACCTTTACTGCAAATTGCTGGTACAAATAGAAAGATTGAAGCAATAGTGATATAAAGTTTGCCAAAAAAGCAAATTTGAAAGGAGTGGAAAAATTTTAAACAATTTCGCGCTGAAATCTTTGCGCCAAACTAAGTAAACAATTTTGCAACTATTGAATCCAATTTGCGGCAATTGAATCCGATTGTTTTTTTACTGTGGGTCTTGAATCTTTTATGAAGAGCATGTCATATATCAAGCAATCCACATTTCCCTGGCATTTTTGCAATATTTTGAACTGCTTCTCCAAGTTGTCAGGTTTCTTGGCATGCAGCTCTTTTATGTGTGATCTTTACTGAAAAGTGTAATCTCCACTCTTATACTCTTCGTGACATATAACATATGCACCTAGACATTTGTATTTTTATTATTAACCTTGCCAAGCAGAATTGGAAATTCCTAGGTCTTTCACAGTAGGTAACTTTTGAAAATCGCGTCAAATCTTCAATGTCCCAATGCAGTAGACACTATCTAATCAACTCTAGATATATGACAAATAACAATTGTATGTTTTGTTCCCGACAAAGTTTTTTGAAATGGGTAGTTTAATTAAGAACGAAACACAATTGTCATATATCTGCATATATTCTTATCTCGCGTTCGTTAAGTCTAGTACCCACATTGAAACAAGTGGACAACGCTTTCCGGGGGATGGCGGAAGGGTGCACCCTATCATACGGGTATGAGAATGCGCTGCCAATAAGGATTCGAATGGAGTAAATTCTCTAAACATGGGTATAATTTTTAGCAAAAATGCTTTAATGATGGGTTACAATTAAAACATGTCCTTAATGATGGGTGTTTTAGGATGAAACACAACATTAATGTTGGATATATCTACATGAAAATTTAGACATTAAAGATAGATAGGTTTATAAAATTTCAGTGGCACACTTCCGTCCGATCGTGGGACGCGTACCCCCCTCCCCGGGTACTGCTTTCTTCTTCGTTCGAATAAATATGCAGATACTAAAATTTACAACACTCAACGTTGAAAACTACACTGTGTGCCAAATATATATATTAGGTACCTGTACTGATCCATTGTGAGCAACCAATTGATTCCTCATGTTGTCGTTCCAGATATTTAATTCAGTGAGATCACGAAGTAAATGTTTGTTGACAACCTTGAAAAAGACACGCGATAAATTTTTATCCAAAGGAATTACAGGAAGTTCATCAAATGATCACCTTCAATATCAATGAAAAATATTTTCAATATCGAGGAAAATAAAAATTTAGTTTTCATTGATTTGCTTTTAGAACTCCAGTTTTCGTATGCCTCGTTTTCTATCCGAATTCGCTTTGAACTGTCCCACACGTTCATACGAGACCTGTTTGTAAACGGTTCCACGCGGGACCTATTTTGTAAGTGGATCCCCTTGTGTAAGGCTAGCAGTTCTGTTTGGAGCGGTTGTAGCTTACCCCATGTAAGGGCAAGGCCTGCCCGTTCCGAATTTGGTACGATTCCAAATGGATCCGGTCCCGTGTAAACGCAGAATTAACATTACCTAGAACAGTATCTTGCGTTCAATAATCTAGTTTTTAAGGTTACTCTTCAGAAAAGTTCCAGACGAACATGGAAATATGCATTTGATAAACGATTTGAACTGAACAAAGAAAAAAATTATATCTGCTCACAAAAAACGGCGTTTCCGCTAAATGTTACCGAAGAAAATATTTCATCAGCTGAAAATATTTTATCAGCTACAATACTTCCCTAACGTCTTGGAAAATTCCGGTTTCCCCAAGAATTATTTTTACTAAAGTTAACAAGGGCTCTACTGGTAAAATAAAACAATAACGAAAGGAAGAATTGGAAACTTTAACAAAGGGGCTGTGCTGTGCTCCCCTAGAAATCATCACTGGATTTCCCCCTCTCCTACTGAGGAAATGACCGAGCATAATAGTGGGGCTATGTATTAACTGCACAACCTTGTTATGGGGGAAGGGGTAATTAATGTGGTAAATACGGGCATTAAAAGAAAGCACGGTATTCACGTTCGAGGTTGATGTGTTTAATTATGCTTCTAAAAAATTATTTATCAAGTTTTTCAAGGAAAAGAAATGCCGGTTTTCGAAGACGAATCAATGTTTCTAAGAACGGTTCGTCAAGTTAAACCAATACCTGTTTTCATAACGATGAATGGCATAAATACCTGGAATTCACCAGAAAGCACTCTTCTGCTGTATATATTGCTAGTGTATGGTTCAAAAGATTCATTGTTCCCTAATATTTGCGCAGTTGAAGCTGTTGGCATTGGAGCTAACAGCAAGCTGTTTCGAATTCCATTCCTGATAAAAAAAACATAGGATTTAGCATTGCAAAACCTCAGCAAATTTTTAAAATTTTACAAAAAAGGCTAAAGGTGTACGGTTTTCTGAATTCGTTTGATTTTTTAGGTGATTTAGGAACATACGGTGTTGCTCATAAAAAGTACATTAAAACCCTTCAAAAGTTACAAAATAAAATTCTCAAGATATTGCTATTTAAGAACCGTAGATTCTCAACAAACTGTTTGCATAAAGAACCCAATATTCTTAAGATAAAAGATCATCATGTCTTTAATGTTTAAAAAACAATGCATAAAGTACATCATCAGAAAAAAATCTCCCAGTATTCTCGAAAGACTACTTCAAAACAAACGCACAAAAACACAACTATCACATCAGACACAGTAAACACTACATGGCCTATAAGTCTACCAAATAATGGGGAGACAAAATAAAGCATCAAAATTATGGAATAAACTGATTTCAAAATATTGATTATCAGTTTTTAATGATTTATTTTTCATATGAAAAATATGATCTTATGTAAACCATGCATAAATTTATTCAAATTGTTGCTGTTTTAAATTTCTGTCGTTTTACATTATAATTTTTTATGCTTGCTGTTAAATTGTTACTGTTGGGTTAAAACTTCACGTTTTATTGTAAATTTTGGTTCGCAGCCCTGACTAGTTGAGTTTTGCCTTTTTTGGGTCGTTTATGCTTTTTCCATTCATACATATATATATATATATATATATATTAATAATTAATATGCATTCTATGAATAAAATTAAACTGAATCTTTTAGATTTATGAAGTTTTATTTGTTTTTCTGGAAGCTGGCATTAACAATCCTTGGTTTAGCGTGTTCTTCTCTTTGAAGATTATAAATGCAAGCATATAGACGGTAGAACTAAATAGCGCGGTTTATATGCTCCTTGCTTAGCCTCGCTGGTGAGAGAATTTCTTCTTTCATTAATTCGTCACTGTAACAAACCAATTCCTTTTTCTTTAGATAGAAATTCTTGTTCGTATTTATGGAATTATATCTTGAATTATTATTATACCATGCTCCTTGTAAAGTGACAGTAAGTTTTGTGAGCGTGAAATATTACATACTTTGCAATTAGTCTTTTCAGAGCAGGCCAGTCAAGTTTAGTGAGAGTTTCCTCTCCCGGTGCGGCTAGAAGATCCGTCGGGATAACATTCCACATGTCATATTGTAATTTCCCCTTGCTTGCAGGGGATCCTGGGTAAGACTCGTATGGACCGTTTTTTCCTGCAAGTTCAGCTGACGCCTACGAGAAACGAAAATGACATTAGAAGGACTAAATTAAAAGGTCTAATTTGCATCGCCAATGCACGCAATTTAAGTGTTTTTCAACGTGGTGCTTAGGCCATTTTAGTGAAAGGCTCTGGTTTCATCGTGATTGGAAATCTTGTGCTTGAACAAACAGAGGCGAATTTTGTGATAATAGTGAAATTCACACACTGATCTCAAAGCGATTGTTCATTGAGAACAAAGCGAAACTCTCTCAGCTGGAAAATAAAAACATCTCCAAAACATTAATTGTTTTCGCTTTCCAGTTTTGGTTTGTTCTGGAGGGATAATCGCTTTGAAACTAGTGTGTCAATTTCACTATTGTTACAAAATTCGCCTCTGTTGCTTAAAGATGAATATATCAGCATCAATCATGAAGTTAACTATTCAATATTATGATTTTAGATATATTAAAGATAATTTATCATAAGATAATATCCTATGATATATATAATGTATATTAAAGCAGCATCTTTCGTGTCAGATCTGTCAAACAGGTTACCTTCCTATTAGGACAATTTAAAAATTCAACATTTCAATATTCAACATTTCACCCTGAGAAGAGAGAGCAATACAACACATTGATAAACAAACGACTGAATTTAAAAGTTTATCCATTGAAATATTACCTGTTATCTAAAAAAAGCAAAATCCAATATTCCGGAAATTCTACCCACCTCTAATGCAGAGTAATAAATTGTTTCAAAAATCTGTTTGTTCAAAAGTGTTGCTTCAGGACTCTCAAAAGTGTACCTCATCAAGATAAGGCAATCAGCAAATCCCTGAAAAGAAATCAAATCGATGAAATTCGCGTTCTTGTGTTTGCGTTGTTGTGAACTTTTATAGGTACTCCTTGCTTTATGGTACGAAGGAACATCACGCTGCTCAATATACAAAGGCACACAAGTTAGGTTGTGAACGGACTCCTTCGCCCTCCCCCAATATTTGTCCAGAAATCGTTTCCTGAAAATGTTTGGTCCGGAAAGCTTTTAGGATTATAATTTTGATAAAAATTTTCGAATAGGCAGGGTTTTTACAATATTTTAGGACGACGTTATTGCTTCAAATCAGCCAAACAAAGTCATTCTTGTATTTTCACAAGTATTCTGGTCTGTAACACGTTCATTGCCTCCTCAGAGATTCGTATCTGTTGGCGACAACAATACTTTCTAAGAATTATGTGGCTCGTATTTTGGATGATAGTAGTAGCACCTAGAAAAAGGAGTTTCTGTAAAAGGAGCTTGGCTTCAAAAAATATATTCAGTGCTTCCAGACATAAACATTAATCTGGGGAGGGAGGAGTGTGCTCCTTTGTCTCAACGTGAATTTGTTCTCCAGATTCAAGATCCTGGCAGTCGACATCCTTTCACGGCCGTCGTGATATCAGCAAAAAATCCCGGTAGAATTTCCAATTAATCTCTTCAGTGAATAAAAGAAGTGCAAACATTTATAAAAATTGAAAAAGCTAATTAGCAAAATTTACATAAAAAATAGGACGATTTCATTCCTTACCTGAACTCCAATTCCAATAGGCCTATGTCTCATGTTCGAGTTCTTTGCCTTAAAAAAGGAATACAAAGAACTTAAAATCAAAATAGTTTTATTCAATGAATTTGTATTAGCTAAAGAAAAAATTGCTTCACATTTCAATACATCAAAAGCAAAATCGAATCACGAGAAAGTTACTTACACTTGTTAATTTCCCAACTGGTCATGAAAATGATAAAAAAGTATTGAAAATTAATTAATGCGTAATTATTTTATTAATTATATACATACAATAAATATGCATACATATAAATACACATTCAGTATAGTTTACACTCCAAGATTGAAAGTGTGCTATTTAAGAGGTTCAAAAATATCGTTTTTTGCCATTTAATTATATTTGAAAATTGATTAAAGTTATGGAATGATGGAAATTATTTTTACTAATAAAAGTATATTGATATGACTTTTCCATCGCACTATATAATGTATACATATATATTTAATACCCACCTCTGGAATTGGATAAAAGTTTTCATCAATAACTCTGTTTAGGTTCCTGGTTACAACCTGTAAAAATAAATGAGCAAAAGCTTATAAAATCAAGCTAATATCTTCCTCAAGATATTTTTGGCAATACTTTTCTTGGATTAAAAAAGAAACGTGAGTAGCCAAGTGGCTTAACACAGTTCCCGTCAGATCACCGAAGTTAAGCATGTCAGAGTTGGGTCAACACCCGGATGGGCAACCTTCTGAGTGTTTGACTAGACTAGCTCACCTCACAGCCAACTCAGCTGTCCATCCTTTCGAGGTCGGTGAATGAGTACCAGCTCAGCTGAGGTAAGTGGTTATCAAACCAGGGAAAGAAGTGGCGCCCTCCCCTACTCGTTACGGGTAGCAGGTGAAGAAAAAGGGGCCTTCGGGTTGCCTTCAACCTAGGTCGACCTACTTACTATTTACTTACTAAAAAAAATAGACTTGGGACAAGTCTACCATTTAAGTTTAATTATAGTTCTGGCAGATTACAAACCTTGGTGACTTCTTTTAACTTGGCAAAATCAAACCATCGCTTTGAGCTACTTCTAGGCCCATTTTGACTTTCGATCTTCACAAACATGTTCAGAGCAATCGACGCAAGATTGCAAACAGCAACCTAGTAGTACGAATTAAAAAAAATTAAAAACATTGCTTAAATACATTTACGAAAAACCAATTCTTCTTACATTTACGAAAAACCAATTCTTCTTGGCACCACAGAACAGTAAAAAATAAAGTTTGTTCAATTTTGATTACTTTACATTGACGAAATACGAAAGTTTTCAAAAGCATGCACATACTATATACTTATTAAAGAACTTTGTCCGAAAATCTGATCGTCCGAAACTTTTCGAACCTCCAAAAACGTTATTTTGGTAATATTTTTTGCCTAAATTATTTCTGCTAGAATCGGCTAGTGCCTCTCTTAAGTTGAAATTGAACGAAAATATGGAAAATGTAACCCTTTACATGTAGAAGATTTGCTCTGAAAAACGTTTTTCCGTGGTTGTTTGTCTGAAATATTTCAGTCCGAAAAGCATGTTGGTATTGTTGTATATCCTCAATGATAATAACGAAGATTTGATTTAAGAAATCATATCAAGAGAAACAGTTTTAAAATCTTAGTTTTGTCTTAGTAAATCAATTCCTTACCTCATCCGGAGCAGTATATTCCAAAATCTCTGTGCATAGATTGCTGCACTTTATTGTTCCTAAATTCTGTAATGAGACAGAATTGTTTTTTATTACAATCTGATACAATTGATGGGGAAAAGTGAAATCTTGCTTTTAGAAGTAATATGGATGTTCACATACTGTAAAAACTATGACTTGAATGATTAGGAAAGGAGAAAGAAAAACAGCAACAAAAGATTAACAATGTTTATTTCTATATATCAATATGATCAGGTACAAAAACTGGTTGACGTAAACGTATCGGGTCATATCAGGTAGGTAGTAATCATCAACAGTAGAGAATAAGCAAATAAGGGAACAATTTAGAAATGAAAGAACGATTAGTAGAAATAGTTGGATCAAGCATGGAAAGAAAAACGTGTCGGAAGCAAAAATGGAACGTACACAGCAATTTAACTACAATGACTGGAAATTGTTTATTTAATCCATTCTGAGCACGGGGGGTCATCAACTTAAAACGATTGCGATGTCCTTCGGTTCATTCTGAAGCAGACATTGGTTCTTCTTTGATCCAACTATTATATATAGTGAAATTATTTTGGTCCTAAATTCTTCGCTTCTTTGCTCATTTTTTAATGCTGATGAAGGTCCCGGCCCAATACATTTAGTTGTTGTATTCTCTCGCGTTAACTGTAGCACAACGTGTTGATATCGTTCAATCAACCTTTTCGAGATAAAAAGCACGTGGGTGACAAAGTACAACCAGATACGGTGCCTTCATTGGTTTGCGCTAAACTTAGGTCAACATTCAAAGAGCAAAAGTAGGAAATTTTATGGCGCCGCAGAGAATATGGCAACTTATCGTCTTACTATGAACTGTTCAACTTACCGCCTTACTATGAACTGTTCAACTTATCGTCTTACTATGAACTGTTCAACTTATCGTCTTACTATGAACTGTTCAACTTATCGTCTTACTATGAACTGTTCAACTTA
>JAYJMH010004886.1:0-26744 GCA_036873815.1 Phacellophora camtschatica | reverse complement strand
GTATCGTATCGTATCGTGTCGTGTCGTGTCGTGTCGTGTCGTGTCGTGTCGTGTCGTGTCGTGTCGTGTCGTGTCGTACACACTAACCCCACATCCTATCGGATATTGGCTGGATGTACATTTTTGCTCCAGTACCACGTCGTACCAGTTCCTCAAACCCTTCTCAGATCATACTGGAGAATGCACAGTATCAAACCTGCCGCAAGACTCTTTTCCCATTTCCACCCGGTTTCCTCTTTTTGTTTGAGAGAGACTTGCAACACAGTGATTCATGCCAGAGAATTGCAGAGACTTAAAATATCAAGCACAGCAAATGCTTAATATAGAACTACGTCGTAGAAGGTCCTCAGGCCCAGGTAGTAATTGACACATGCGTAATTGATTCGTTCAAACCCCTCAGTCACATGAAAGATCACACCACGTCGCATCGGAACTTGAAACCCCACACATCATACTACTAGAGAATACAGGTTTGCAGAATACAGGTTATGTACATTATTAACGAAGGTACGGATTTTTTTCATTAAAATGATTACGTTATGTTTTAAAAGCACAGCAAGTTGAATTTAAAATTGATACATTTTCCCACTAAAAGATACAATATCATCAACAAAATATTAACACAAGCTTGGTAAAATATTTTCATCTAAAATTTACCTGAAAATTGAGTATGTCAGCATTGTCAAAAATAGACCAATCAGCGACAGGAAGCATCCAATTACACTGATATAAGAAAGGGCTCTTCCATGTTTGCCACATGCTTTGCTTGTCTGAGCATAAATATCCTAAAATTAAGTATATATTTATATATATGTATACCCTATGAATTATATATTATATTTTATAAGTAAATTAGTAAATTAATTAAATATTTATACAATAAATTTTAATAAGCAATATCCAAAAACATAAAATGTAACGAAAAATTTTCGAATCTTTACAATTTTCATCTAAACATTTAGTCTTTGACACGTCAATGCCAAAATATTTCAACTGCCCAACAGTAGAATTGTCAAAATACTCTGCTTGTTTGCACGTTTTCTCCCCATATACGACAGAATTGCTTGTTTAAAAATGTTAGTATTATCTTTTATGTAATAAAAAAAAAATGCAAACTGACCATCATGGCAGCAAAATTAGTCATGTGATCGCATTGACATATGATTGTTTGATTGACAACTTCTTTCAATCTGCAGCCCCTTGTTGACCAATCACCTTTCCCATCTGTAACGAAAAAACCAATTTTCATTATATCTAAATAACTAATAAGCCAGTAATAATTTATTATCTGAGGGCATCCATAAAATACGTACGCACTAGGAGTAGGTGGGGGGAGGGGGGAGTGAACCGAATGCGAACATCTATAGTTAATGTTAGCTTTTTCTATTGTCCTTTTGCATACAAGAGGGATGCGGGTAACAAAATGGACAAATTAGTGTATAAGTACTTTATGGATGTCTCCTGTAAACGTCATAAAAAACTTTGGTAACACTATTCTCTAATTCTTGAAATTAGATTAGATAAGATAATAAAAATAAAATAAGGAAAAAACTTTGCATACCTCGAGCACCAAAATCCCAAAACACGCAAGCAGTCTTTTCAATATACTAAAAAAAACAATAATCAATTCTAATTCGAGATATTCACATGATTAAAAATAATGCACAAATATGAAAGTAGCCTCGAGCCCTCACCTAGTGATGTCAAGTTTTCAATTTTTGGTATCTTAAAATTTCATTCCAAAAAGTTCAAAAATTGTACCTTGCTTTTAATAACGTTTGTCAGCTTCTAAGGCGATATTACAAGGTATCATCGCCACCTTAGGAAAGGTGGCTTCCAAAAACAGCGGGAAGTTCACCACTACGAAATTACAGGAATTGAAAAGCTCGAAAACTTCATCGAGCAGCAGCAGTTTAATTGGGTTGGTCATGTAGTCCACATGTCAGATACGGCGTTGTAAAACAGGTCATATATAACCGAACGCGTTCCAGGGACTACGTGAACAACAATGAGAAAAGTACAAGAACAAGACAAAAACGCACTTTTCCGAAAAAAGAAGAAAAAAGAAAACTTGAGATTCTATGGAAGCTCACTATAAAGTAACCGATTACATAAACACGTAGTAATACGTAGAAAACTATTCGTTGATTGACGATAATGCAGCATTCAATAAACATAATAAAATCAACACATAATTAGTGAAAAACAAAGTTATGAAATTCACATGCGAACGTAAAATAAATAAAAACATCCTTACAGTTCTTCCTGGTTTTTTCTTAAATGTAATTGTAACAGGTTTGCTCAAATTCTTCATTTCTTTTCCAATAAAACTAGAAGCCAAAACAGGCGTATAGATCTTTTTCTCTTCAACAGTATAACCATGAACACATTGAATTGATACTTTTGTCTTCCTAGTAAAAAATCTGTTCTTCTTGTAGTACACAAAATATATGCTTTCATTCTTATCCATAGTTGAGTTAGAATCTCCAATGACCTCCACGGGAATAATCAGTGTGCTACCATCTTTTTCTTCAAATTTTATTTCTTTTTTAATCTTATTTCTGACGATTTTGATCTTCTTCACAACAATATTGTCCGTCTCTTCTGAAATATCCGAATCATCTACCTTTACCTTTTCAAGCCATTTTTCCAATATTTTCACAAACCTAAAAATAATACATTGCACTTGTTGTATATTCATACTATAAACTTTTGCCCTATTTTCGAAGAACTTTTTTAATGGTTTTGGAGATTACGTAGCAACTAACGGACATAGTTGGCATCTTAACCAAATACTGAGTAGACCGTGCCTTTCATAGATAATAGGATCTCTCTCAAAATCCTACTTGTACTTGCATATATATCTATTTTTAGATTAATATATACATCATAACAATGACAATGAGCCTAATATCAAAATTGCAATAAAAAATTTAATAAACTATTTAAAAACAAATTATCAAAAACAAATTATTTTAATAATACACAAAAGCCTAAACACTGTTCTAAAATAGCGTATTTCAAAAAACACAAAACACCAATACAATATATATATATTTACCTAATTCCAATTTGATTTTGCTTAGAGTCTCCTTCTAGAACAGAAGCATTGGCATTTAAAACGTTGCTGACAGTCTTCACAAGTGCTTCACCAACCTGAAATATGTTAAAACAAAAATTAAAAAATATATTAAAGCATAAATTGTGCTTTTTTTTGAAGACTAACATCTTGCAATTTTAAGGATTGTATGTGACAATTCACAATTGAATTGTTGCAAAAGGATACATTTTATTCCAAGAAGCAAAGATTTTACTAAATTTTTGAATTGTGTTGAAGTATTCTTGAGCTGTGTTAAGTTCATCTGGAAGTAAATTCCAGATTTTTGGCCCCTCCATAATCAGTGGTTTTAAATCATAACTTTGATTTATCAAATGATCATCAAAGTTTACCAATCTATTTTACAAAAAAATGTTATCTAATCTCGTTAGTCTATAAAAATGTAAGCAAAATCTTCAATTTCGAAATTTAAATGGAGGAATCACTTAAGTAAGTACGTACTAATTCGACTATTTTGGGATCCCCCAAATACCCAAAAGAACAACAGAAAACTGACAATAACAATAGATTCGGTGTACCCCCTCCCTTCAGTGCGTTCGCACTTCACGGATAGCCCCAATAAAAAAAGTTAAATTCAATTCAATTTGTTTTACCTCTCGACTTGTGCCATTTATTTGAACAATCTTTTCCAAGATATCTGCAGTTAGAGAAATGTCCTCCTCGCTCAATTTTTTAGAATTATTTGTTAATTTCTCCATTTTTTCTGTAACATTTACAACATTCTCTATGGTAACTCCAACCTAAAATATTATTTAAATTAGAAATCAGGTGTAGTGCCAGATTGGGGCAGGGGCTAAAAATTCCCGTCGGGGAAACATAAGCGTCTGTAAAAATTGATAATCAAGCCTCCCTGTCAGGGAAGCTGGCCTCCTTGTCAGGGAAATCCTGGTGACACTCCAAGCAGAAATTGGTTTGAAACTTTTTAGAAGTGAAGTGTTTTCTGTTTGATTTTCACAACAAATTGGAAACAATTAAAATAGCACAAATAATGATAAAACAGAGTAAAGTTAGGCTAAAAAAGTACAACTGCAGAATCACAGAAAGACGATCAAGACATTTCATATTTACAAAAAACTCGTTTATGAGAAAGTTTCAGGACGACCAAAAACCTAGAAACCTTATAACTTCCTTCGAGGATTGCTAAGAAACTTTGGGACAAAGTTTAATGTTTTTAGTTTCACCTTAAACATTGATTTTAACATGATTAGAAAGGAAGTTGAGCAGGAACTTTATAAGTTACTCAAACAGATACGAAACTTGACTGACAGAAGAAATAATCTGTATCATATCCTTTTGATAAGTACAAGAGTTTATTCAACGCAATGAATATACGTATCAAGTTACAAGTATATAATTACAAATATGACCATAAAATTTTAACCACGCAGGTTATAAAACCAATAGACATTTTTATCAAATGTTACACTTCCTGGAATATTTCCACAGAATTAATGAATATCGAGGTGTGGTCCTCTAAGTTTCCTTTTGAGCTTATTGGTGGATCATAGCACATTTGGTCCCAAATCTTGACACCATTCTCTGTAAACTTTGAAAATTAAATTTATTTGATATTAGATTGGTATGAATTAATGACTTGGACGGGCACCAATCAAATTGCAAGAATTAATCACAGGACAATTTGATAAGTTATCTATTGATTGAATTGAAAAACAGCAAAAAAATCTACAATTTGTTCTGGCTAACTACTCTACTCTTGTAAAGAAATCCTTTAATTGTCGAGTAAAATATTATATATTTACCTTTTTGATTTTAGCAAGCTCTTCAGAAATTTCAATAACAGCTGCCTTTGTTGTTGATGGCGTTGTCATGACAACTAGATTTGTTGTTTTTCTCGTTGTTGGTGTACTTGATTTTTTCGAAGTAGAATCAGTAATTGCTGCAACTGATAAAAATTTCATATGAATTTATAACCTATTGAGATTGATAATTCAAAACAGGATTAAAAAACGACTTTTCAGTAATATGGATTTCTTTATGATATTATCTATTGCTTGGTCTGAAGTGAGGGTCATCGCAGTTTGCAGAACTTAACGGGGGAAATCGGACTTAAATATACGAAATTCGAGTTAGCTTTGCGTACGACTGAATGTACCAAATTTTCATATCAGTGTGACGTGTAATTCTTGTGTGACGTGAATTTTTAGCAAAACAGGAATTTCGTGGAAAACTTACAACCATAATTGAATTTCACTCACGGGTGGCAGGACACAATAAATACATGGGTGACAGGAAACCAAAAATAAAAAATAGAAAACACAATACCATTCCTAAAGCCGGTGTAAAATGAGCAAAATAGTATATTTCTAGTGCAAATTACGTACAATGGCGGGTTTCTACCCGAGATTTCTGGCCACTTTAAACTTAAAACCACATTTCAACTTGTTTTTTGGCTCGTCAAAACATGCAAAAAAAATTTAATTCCTCTCCAAGTAAGTTAAAAAATCTTAATTTTTGACATCAGTCTGCATCGGTGACTAAAAAACCACAGCTTAGTGCATTCAATAGTTTTTCCAATAGTATTCTCCTAATTGACTTTGTCATCCAGTTCAGAGTTCTTAGCGTATCTGTGCAAATTTACGTTAAACTGTCTAAAATCAAAACTCAATTACCCAAAAATATATAACAAGCTTCAAATATGTATGATAAAACATTACAGCAAAAATCCATTTAAAATCTCAAATATGTACATCTCGAAACTCGCCATCTCGAAAACTCAAGAGGAATGAAAATATATTTCAAAATAGAAAATTTTAGAGATGACCGAAGCTAAATGAACACCCAATGAACACTGAAAGCTCTCAAGGGATATAAAAGACAGTTTGAGTTAACCAGGAGTTCAAATTGCCGTATTAAATTTGTAACTGCGCCATTTTGACCTCTCAATGAGAATAAAAAAATTTGTGATATGGCACGTACAAAACAGTTTGAATTAATTGGGAGTTCGAGTTAAGCAAGTCCAAATTAAAAACATTCAACTGTATAATACTAATAATACAGAAAAGTAAATATACATACTCGATCCTGGAGAAAATGAAGTTGAAGATGTAGCATATGGGCCTAAACCTGCAATTGTTTTCGCCATCACTGTCACATTGTATTCATTCCACTGTTTATAGTCACCAAGAACAATAAATATTTCTTTTGTAGTATTGAGACTTTTGTAAAATTCGTTCTTCATTAGATCATGTCTAATGACAAACACATCGTATCCAATCAATGTAACTTTACAAGGATCATTTTCAGGTTTCTCCCACTGAATTTTTATCTTTTTAGTCGCCATTATCGTTATTTTCAAACCAGAAGGTGCTTTACGTGGCTCTAAAAAGAGAATCATACTTTTTATATACCCTACATACATACCCTATTGATGAAAAGCCAATCCCAAAACGTTTAGATATTTTATTTATTCGCTTCGTGGAGTTGTATTTAAATCTAACCTCGTTCCTAAAATAGTTTCCCGAGAAGAAATATCCACAAGCAAAAATTATTACCTTCAATTAAATGCTCAATATGCTACTTCTTAATGTTTAATTGTCAATGTGCACCATAAACGATTTTGTCATCAAAATAGTGCAAAATACCGCAAACAAGAACATCAAAATTAAGAACAAACCAGACTGAAATCAAGTAAAAAAAAACATGGAAAATATATTTCAGGCCAGAATCATTGGCTGTTTGAGTAATATCGACTACTACTATTAAAACATTATTAATAAAACTACTATTAAAACACTAAATATGCCACCAACATTTCCTCAAGTCTCAGTTCCATAGCTTTAAATAACAACTGGACTGCACACTGAATGCGTAAAGCTAGATTCTTCTTTGCAGGGTTAATTAATGTACTTCAAATCTAAAAACACTAAATCTGAAACTTACTGCATTCTCTAGTTCTGAATTGCTGACTTGGAATTGGTGCTCCTTTCGTTTTATCCTTGTAAAGAAACCGGACATTAACGGTGTATTTCGTAAATAACTTCAAAGGTTGGATTTTCAATGGACCAAGCGTTTCGTTGAAGGAATATTTCACTTGGATCTTGTTTGATGTTGCAAAATCAACAAATTCAATATCATAGGAAGTAATATCTGATATACGTAATCCTTTTACGCCAAGTTGAATCATCACAAAATCTTCACCAACTGAAACGATCTTTAATGTTGGTACAGTACCTGTGAAAATATAAAAGTTTGTCAAATTTAAAATGAAATGATAATTTCCCAAAATATTTTGCTCCAAGGAAAAGAAACAAATCATGACTATATATACAGTTGGCTTTCCTCTTGTTTTAAAAACTACGTCACTTACTCATCGTTAAATCAGCCATATGTTGAAATCTTTTACAGACAGCAATGTCAGAAGAAGGAGGAGGTAGGAAAGATAGATTGGCCAAAAGCGCACTTTTAAAATGATAAAATTATTTTTCCCATAAATTATTTAGTATTGTAAAACACAAGAGTAATATCTTTGATGAATGTTTGCGCTGGTTCCCAGCAAACGTATTTTCACAACTCATTTTCAGTGTACGATTGTCACTATCTCAAATTCTGCCGCCAATGTCACAATACTTCTAGCATCGCTGTTATCCAAGCAATGCCTTTCATACGTGTTGTGATAAATGCATAGTCACAGGGAAATTTTTTCCTTTACTGTCGACATCTGAAAATTGTTTCAAACTGATGGATTGACCAAACCATGGACTATAGACTATAACCGAACCAAGAACTATTAATTAATTAATTAATTAATTAAGTCATATAATTAGTAACAGTAAAGTACACCTACCATCAACAATCATCTGTGCAGTAGACGTCGCCCTGACTGTCACCCTTGGATAATTCGCTGTACAAGAATATCTATTACCATTTTCTCCCATGTTAATATTCTTGAAATTCAAAGATGTGGTATAAATATCCCCAGGGGCATTGCTAATGCTAATAGTATCTGTTGTTGACAGAGAATTTCCATTTTTCTGCCACGTAACTTCCATTCGAGGCTGACCACTAAATATGCAAGTGAGGTTGAAAGACGTCCCTCGTTTGACTGTAAGATTGTTTATGCCTTTTTTGATTATCGGAACAGAACCTTGGTTAGAGAAAAACAAATACATTATATATATATATTATAGATTTCATAGAAAAATCTAAAATTTTGAAAATGTTCTTTGTCAAAATTGAAGAAAAATTAAAGAATAAATAGCTACTTCAAGAAAACCAATTTGTTGTAATTCGTTTTCACAGCAAAAACAAAAATTTGACACTTGAGTAGCATTTATTTTGTGAATCGTTCACATGAAGATTTTCATTCCACATTAATCATTGCAAAATATGTAGAAATAATTTCTTTTAATCGGTATACTACGGCCTGTAATACGTTCTCTTCACACTTTCACCCCGGGAAATATGACACATTGCTAAACAATAAAAAACGTTATATTTTCAGGAGGTAAAGGCTACGTAAGTTGGTTCAATCAATCAATTCCCCTGAAAAATAAAACTAAGATAGGATTTGCTGAATGGCTGATTTGCTGATTGGAAATAAATCCGAGCATGACATAGTCCGTGTAAAATAAAATAAATTACATCTTACCTGTTATAGGTGTGCACTGATAAACCTCAACTCGTAAGCACCCCAAATTTGTTGGAAAACCTTTCCAGCGCACAGGGATAAAACGAACAAATCTTGCAATGGTTCGTGTACCCATTTCAAGCATATGTGTTCGAATCGTTTTGTTGTCCGAATTTCCACTAAATCGCTGTAAATTAAAAAAAAATTAAGGTAATTTCACCATTACATTCTATAACAGTGAGAGTCTGAGAGTAAAAGAGTAAAGAAAAGAAAAGAAAATTTCTGAGTAAATAGATTTTGCGAGTGCGGAAATTTTTAGGAACTATTCAAACGGACTTCTTGAACAAAAAAGGGGTCTTGTTTTCTTAATTAAAATCTTGGGTTGCCCCTTGCTCCTACTTCTCTAAAACACTTCGAAAATTGTGTTGAAAAACTTCTGCACAAAATTTAGACAGAAACTGACCACCAACCAGGAAAATAAAAACAGTGCCGTAAACTGTTAAAATTGTTATAATTATTCAAGAAAAATTCACTCTGTGATGAACTTTATCCAATTTTACAGCGACACACCAAAATCAATTAATTTTTTATTAATTTGCCTTTTTTACATTTTCACATATTCAAATCAATTTAATTGAAAATTTCTTAATATATGAAATACAAAATATATGCTATACGACGCTGGACTGGAAATATTTTAGCACAAACTCTGCACTTGGAAATCCCAACTTTTTGGGATACATTTGGGAAACGAGGCTTTAAGATATATAGTCGAAGTTCGATTTTGCCATTGTTCGAAGTTTGAACTACGATTGCGGGGCAGAATGTCCAAAAAATATCCTAAATCTTTACGAGTCGTACTATAGCTTTGCATAACTACGACGATTGTACCATAAGTCTATTACGATCCAGGAAAAGCTGAAACTTAACTAACTTGGGCTGTTTACAACAAAATTTAAATACATGAAATCATTAAAATACAATTTAAACCAGAAAATAAATAACACTCCTGAACCGGAGGTCAAATTATTAAAAACAAACTGTAAGATTAATGTTATTAAATTAATGAAGATAATGTTGACGGTATTACCTTAACAGTTCCTTTCTCCATATATTGCTTCCATATGACTCCATCCATACTATAATTCAATTGATAAAGCGTTGTCCATAAATTGAAATTATATCCTTGAGTTGCAACGCCAGAAATAACGCGAACTCTGCCAAGATCAATCTGAAAAAATGAAACAAAAAATGTAAAACAACAACTATAATAGCAATAAAAAAAACAAAAATCGTAACCTTTATTTAGTCGATTGTTTCAGAACCCCATTTCTCTAGCTAGTCGCCTATTGCCCCCCCCCCCCAGTAGTGTAGAGCAACTCGATAGAAACTCTTTGTAAGCTCCCCCCCCCCAAAGTTAGTATTTCATAAGTTTCTCGCCTTCATCACAGTTTGTATTCATTGACTGACCTCAACTATTGTGTTCATTGACTTACCTCGACTATTGTATTCATTGGCTTACCTCAACTATTGTGTCGTGCAATTTTTTTAAGGGATACTCAAAAAACTAGCCTGAGTTCCAGAACGTAAATCGAAAATTCATCAATGATAAAACGCACAAAAGACATTTCAATCTAAAAGCAAAGTCTAAAATCTCTAAATTGCGAAAAAAAACAAATTTTTAATTGTTCACCTGTAAATATGGAGAATTATCAGTACTCATGGGACACCATGCCCCCCAATTGCGTTCCCCTGATTTTAATCGTCTATGAATATTGTTTAGTCTTCCTTCGTATGCAAAGTGTCGATTGAATACAGATGATGCCGTCATACTTTTGTCGGGTATCTTTCTTATGTTTGCATCAATTCCAATTGCTGATTGGCAGTCTACAAAACGAAAACAAATCTCTTATATATTTCTTAGTTTCATTAAAGTTTCCCAACTCACTTTCTTTTTTCTATGAATTGTTTACCCTATATGCAATGAAGATTTCCAAAAATCATGTTCTGCTACTGCACCAATAATGTTTATGTAGAGGGTGTGGTTGCATTTCTAACTCAAGTAAGGGCCGTGGTTGCTCCAAGGCCCTTAATCCTCTAGGCGGCACTAAGGCCCACTAAGATGCTTATCAAATTAATTGTCATCTTGCTATTTACCATCTGTCTATGGTTATGTGTTGAGATATCTTCTTGGCAATGTTTGCATTTTAAATATCAAATAAAAGAAACAATTCTGGTTATTTTCACGACTTTCTTAATATCTATATACAGTATTTATACATATACAGTATTTATATACATTATGAAACCTCACATATGATGCTACCTACCGTTTACAGGCTCACAACCATACAGTTCTATTCGCATGCACGGACAAGGTCCTCCTTCATACGTCACTGGGATGATCCTAATGTACCTAGCAGTTATAGGTGGATCTATTGTATTGCGTTTCTGACCATCATATCTTCCTGTGTTTCCTTGCAATACCTAAAATATTTTGATGCAATCAAAATTTGTTCTGTTATTTTAGCTTGAAAAGAAAAAAAAATGAAAACAAAGGAATTAAAGACAAAGTAAACAAAATGCATCTAGTTATGCAATTTTTCTAATAGCTGCATTTTTGGGCTGATGTAGAAACGAAATTGGCTTGTATGAAATTGGAATGGAACGAAATAGATTGTTTATTGGATTTCTATCGTAAATTGGAGCTTGAGCAATCAAGTCTATTCACAAACAATTAAACCATAAACACGAATAACAAAGCTTAAGACTGGTAACATTAGTGCAAAAAATCTGGACTTGAAATTCAAACTTTTTGGGGATCGTTTAAACTTTAAAAGGCTTTAAAAGAGTTTGAATTTCGATATCGAAGTTTGAATTTCGCATTGTTCGAAATTCGAATTACAATTACGAGGCGGAAAGTCCAGAAATATTCCTGTACATTTATGAGTCGTAGTTAGTATAACCTTGCATAACTACGGCGATTGTAAGAAGTCCAGTTAAAGATGGCGGCAGGGGTATTTCTACTCAGTAGTTGGGTTTATCCAACCTCGTTCCTTGACTCATTACAAAAGTAGTTAGTTCGCTCCTCCACTACACTTAAGCGACAACAACAACAACAACAAAGAGCGAAAGTACAGGGAACTTATGTATTGAGTCTACCTTGTTCCCAGGGATATTTCAAAAAGGAATATTTCAAAAGGAAATGCCCCTGGTACATACCTCGCTTTTCCGTGTTTTTTTTTGGCTTATGTAAAACAATAAGATATAAAATCAACATTCGACTAATTTTGTTTGCATAGTACATAATGGTGGTTTTGTGTTCTTAGATCCCTGAGTCGCGTTAATTGTCTGCCCAAATGTGCAAATTTTTCGGCAATCGCGTTAATTTTCTGTACCTAAATTTTGTGGTCGCATTGATTCCATGAAACAAGGTAACCTCACCAAAAATATCGAGATCGGTACCAGCAGTATTCCTTAAAAAATATTCCTGGGAACGAGGTTCGCAAGTTTATGATAAAAGGACAACAATTAGCCTCTCAACTTCCCTCTGAAAAATTTGAAAATGATAGCATTGATAAACCATTTAATATACCGACATAAAATGAAGTAAAGTCCTTAGACAACACATAAAACTTAACACTGGCTTTGTTCAGCGCAAATAATCCCTCAAAATAATCTGTCTGTTTTTTAATGTTTAATCTGAATCATAAAATATTTGCGTGTTTTCCCTTTCGCTATGTTGTTAACAATGCCTCAGCTCTCTAGTGAAAAAATTTTAAATGCAAACATAAGATCTTTGCATATCACCTCACGAATAACAAATAATACTTTTACCAAAATAGTGAAGTTTGCGTGATAACAAGGTTTGCTTGATAATGAGGTTTGACTTAGCCATATTACAAGAATCCCTCGTTTGCCTGTGACGTCGCTTTTGTCAGTGTTGCGGACGGATAAATGTAAGGCGGAGGAGGGAAATGTAGCCTTGCATCGTTAACAAGGTTTGCTTGATAACGAGGTTTGACTAGGCCATATTACAAGAATCCCTCGTTTGCCTGTGACGTCACTTTTGTCAGTGTTGCGGACGGATAAATGTAAGGCGGAGGAGGGAAATGTAGCCTTGCATTGTTAACAGGGTTTGCTTGATAACGAGGTCAAATTCAACACAATGGAAATCTTCCTACAGCCGAAAATATACCATTCAATTTGAAATCTATCAAACTTTAAATATTTAAATATTTAAAGATTCAACTTTAATTTATTGATTTAATATCGGTTTTTGTTATTATTATACTTTGTGCTAATTATCAGACGAAAACATTTGTGAAATGGGTTCGAATACCCATGCAATTTTAGACTGAGGCAGTTATCAAATTCATGTTTTTTAGAAGGACAGAAAGGCAACTTTAAATATTCTGAAATAAAATTAGGTCCATGTAGGGAAAGCACTTTAGGCCTTCCATAAATATAAACAAAATTAAAATGTTTCTTGCAGTATTGTTTATGTCTCGAGCATGTAAATATGTTTCCTAAAAGTGATTTTAATAAAAAATAATCATCAATACTCAACAAACATGACTTATATTCATTCAAATAAATTTACCTGGCCTTTGCCATTAACTTTGTAATCATGCCATTCTATCTCGTCATAACTGTAACTTAGAGTATATGATTTCACCCATTTATTCACGTGAAACGCTGATTGCGTCACGACAGCTGTTACTGTTTTAGCACTCCCAAGATCTACTTGAAGGTATTGCACTTTTCCAGCATGGCACTCATATGCACACCAAGCTCCAAAATCAATACCAGGTCTGGGAAAAGCAATACATACAAATTGATAAACAGAAAAGACATATTTGCTACAAAAGTAAGTGCCTAAGAGCCTAAAGGTCCTGAAAGCAAATAAATAGCTCTTTGTTAAAATCCTATTTTTTTCAGTTTCAAACTTTGAAATTTACAGACAACAAAGTGGTCAATCCAAGAACAAAATTTAAGATGATGGATTAGAAGCAAACATAATTCAATTTTTCAAATTAAATCATACTGACATGTTACACAGTTAGAGAGCGTCATCATACATAACTTGAATTACCAAAAAAGACAAATGCGCTTCAATAAAGGAAAATAAAAGAAAAATCTTATTTTCGTTTTGAGTGTTGCTAGGTATTTTGAATTGCTGCTAAAATTGTAAGCCTTTTATTTGTTTTAAAAAGTGTTTTTAAAAGATGGCTGCCACTGAAGAAGTAAAACGATTTGAACAAATGAAGTGCGAAACAGACTGCCTTCACATTTAACGACCCAATTAACATTAAAATTCATCTCCAACAGAACCTAAAAATAATTAAATAATAAAAATAACGATGATACCCACTTTACGAAAATATTTTCTTCGAAAACAAAATCATGAAATAACAACAAATGCTTACATGTATTTTTGATTCAATCTACCGGACGAGGCTTTCAGGTAAGCGGCCTCTGATGACGCTGTAATACTTGCGTCGGGTATTTTTCTGTTGTCCGCACTGATTCCAAATCCTTCATCACAACCTAAGAATACATTTTTGTTAAAAATTTCATAAGACGCTAAGAATATTTATTTCATAAGACGAGTAATAAAGCAAAATTAAATTTTAAAATTTTAGCATGAAAAACAAATTTTATCCCAAGAGTTCTTTGTCAGAGACCAAGCAGACAGGGTGTGGCAAAACGTTGATTTGAAATCCAAAAGCGGTTATCGGGTCCAATTGACAACTTATTTTCACCTATTACGCGTCAAAAATTATGTTGACAGAAAGTAAATGGATATCTAGAAATCAATTCCATTTTTTCTAGAAATTTCAACTATTTCCCATGCGAGTATCAAATAACAAATATAACATGACTCAAACATTCTTTATTCTAAAATTGATCATGGTTTTGTTATATTTCACGTTTTTTTGCTAAAAACAGAACACCAAGTAAAACGAATAATCAGGATGAATTTACAAAGATTACTTTGTTTCCCTGTTGCTATAAATGTCACACAAGTGTATTTTGAGTGGCGGAGTTCTTTCGTAATTTGACTAATGCAGACACATCCTTGCTATTATCAACACTAAGATTCTGTAAATTCCTTCGCAATTTGAGTCTCTTCACAACTCAAGTTTGTTTTCAAATAAGCCATTCAAGGCCCCAAATATCAAATCCCATTGCAGTATATTTCAAGGATATATTTCAAGATATTATTTCCTTTTTATTTGCAAGAATATATTTCATCTATTTTCAGCATGATATACTGATTTTCTGCACGGAAGAAGATATAAATGATCATCGAAAATGCAAAGAATCAATCGATAAAAAGGAGTGTCAAAGAAGACTGGGAACAAATACATCCATGACGTAACTTTAAACTTTTGGACACAGGGACAAGATGAATTTGCATGAAGATTCTGGACAACAACTAGTCAGAATTTGTAAAAAAAAAATTTCCTTACAGATAGCACTATCAATAGGGCAAATGAAAATTCTCTAAATTTAAAAATTGGTAACCAAAGTTTAAATTGACTTATAGGACAGATAAAGTCTGATCAAAACTAAATCTTGGTAAAATTTCAATTCAACTCAAAGTTCAACTCAAAATCCAAATATATATCCTAAAATTGTTGGAGGACAACACTTGAGCTACTAAGCAATATACCAACAAACGAGTCTACACAATAAAATGGAGCAAACAACAGCTTTAAACTGGATCCATGCAAACAAAGATCAGGAACATCGTAAACAATGACCAGCGTCAGTCCTACTGCGAAGAATTCCTACTGAAAATGTTTCCGCCCAGTCTGCTCCATAGGCCTATCATGCAAACAGGAAACAAACAGAAACGAATAGCAAATATAGACAGATATCCATGAGCCAGAAGCAATTTAGAAGCAGTCATGCTTAGATTTGGTACATAAATGCAAATATTGTGAACATTCATCAAATGATACAATGGATCAGTGAGTTTTGTCCCAAGTACACACCTTGTTTACAAAATGATCAAAGCGTTAGTGTTTGAAAATGAAGGCTCAAAGATTTCATGCTTTGAATTCTTTAGGATTTAAAATGCTCAATGTACCTTTTAATGTAAATTTTGGCCCATCTTAAAATTGTAATGTAAATTCGGCCCATCAGAACTGGGAAATTTTCTTTTGGAAACTGTATTATCCCGTCGGCGTGGTCCTCTTGCCGTTGTTGTCCATCTTGTTGCTATTTCCTGTATTTCATATTCCCCTACTTATCTGGTTATAAAGTTGAGTGCATTTTCCTGTATTTCATTTTCCCGTATTAATAAAGATTGACTGCATTTTCTCGTATTTTATTGACAATAATTCCTAATGCATAACGGGAAGATACGAGCGAGGCCTAAGTAAGGCCTAAGTAAGGCATTTGCTTCCTGGAATTCAACACTAACGATAATGTAGAATGCTGTGATAAATAGACGATATACATAAACTTTTAAATGATTGGAAGTACAATCAGAATGTTGTTGGTGAAAACAGAGGAACAAATACAAGTCAAAAAGAAAATAACCCAAATGTTAAAATTTATTAGTTATTATTTATGTCCACAGAATTTCCTTCATGCTATCTGTCCTCGTTTCTGTTCAAGTTTTTAAGTGACCAAGTGACCTCCAATAAACGAAAGTTTTGCTGTTGGTGTCACAAAACGGAATTTTGTTTGTCTCTTCTGAGTGATAATGGCTTCAAGTGTTCACATAAGTGGCTGGTGATACAACCAGGATTATTTTTGTGAAAGGTTAGGCGCAAATTAGCTCAAATTTCACAACATGTTGAAAGTGTCTTTATGGCTTTCTTTGTGGCAGTTGACAGCAACACCAATTTCAGAATTTTTTAAATATTTAATGTTAAAAATGTTTAAGATCTCAAATATTCTTGTTTCGTCAGCTGAAAAACTTGTTGCACGTTTTTTTTTAATAAACCAGCTTTGGTTTCAGCCTGGATTTTTCTTATTTTTGGATGATTTTCATGAACTTGCTACCATTCACCCTTCTCAAAGACATTTTAAAAGTGTGTTCTAGGTCAGGTGCTCAACGCTTGCATGCCTTTTCGTACTTAACGTAAGTAATTTCTGAGATGCCAAAGAAAGTTGACCCAAATCTCAGCCTGGCGTTTCTAAAAGGGCATAAAGGTTGTTCTTATAAACAACGTGTATTGTAAGTAGTGTAAATGTCGATAAATGCAATTGTAATAATAGTTATCATTAAAAGAAAGCATGGGCCTACACTAAATTTTTAACTTTTTCCTGCATGAAAAATGTACTAATTTATGCTGGGATAACAGAAGAACCAAACTATGTGTATACGTCAAACCAAATTTATTTTCAAAAGTAGCTACCTATATGTATGTATATAATATCAAGTAAAAGAAAAGTTTAAAACAGGGCATATATAAAACTGTCTACGCAAAGTACAATAATACCGTCACATCGTCAACATTTTAGTTTTGCATAAATAATCAAAACAAATCCTTAAAAACGGAGACGTTATGCAGTTATATGAAATTTGTTGATATTTGTCCAAACCCAAATTAGCATTACCATTTTCAAACATTTGAAAAAAAAGGTTGACTCGGTTTGGCTGCTTTTGAAAACCTTTGCGACTGCTCGCTTTGCGTTGCGCTGGTGTAGCAATAATGGATACAATTTTATAGGATAGGTACCTGATGAAAGAAAGATTGTTGTTGACGAAAGCGAATTTATAAAATAAAATATTTCACTTGTTTTTTTGGTTTCTCGTATGTTTGTCAGCATTAAAAAAATTGTTTTAATAACACATATAAACAAATAGGTGAACGACAGGAAAATCAAGCACAATGATTTATATACACAGTGTGAAAAACACAAAGCAAAAGAAACTTTCTCACTTTGCCTGTTTATCATTCAAAACTGAATGATGCCCGAAGCATTGTCAAAATCAAGACAGTTGTGTTTTTAACGATCAGTTAAAGTTAAATCCGGAAAGTAACACGAAAATGCGAGAAATCCGTTGTTTTTATTCTTTCCCAATTCCACGGGGAGCGAAATCTTCAATCAGACAAAATGGCCTTTGAAACATCTTCAAAAATACTATGTTGAACAATGGTCATTGGTATAAAATTAAAATGGCCAAGAAAACCAAGAATCACCAAGAATAAATATACTCGTTGTGGTTTAGAATGTTATTCAGTTAAATTTGAACGCAATTAAAACAGTAACTAACGCCTCCATCATGGTGCACAGGCACATGCACTTCTGTTTCCATCTTCATTGAGAAATAATAATATGTAAAAAGCGAACAAAAACAAAAACAGGCATGAAAAGATACATAAATACATACCGGCTAATGTTCTCTTTATTGTGTATAATAACAGTATTAATGCGATTTTCAGATTACCCATGACTTTTCATATTAATTTGTGTTTCGCACTTTGCATCTCTCTCGATCGATCTTTCTCCTATTTTTCCTTTCAAACAACAAACTTCTCTGATCCTCTGAATAAAGACTATTGTTAACTCAATTATACTTGATTGACAGGTCTGTTCTTTCTTCCTGCCGAGACAATGGATGATGACCAGGAAAAGTCAACAAAAAGCGCCAATCGAAACAATTTCTGCAACTGCCTCGCGTCCATAAACTATGATTTGGAAAGCACTGAAAACGCAGCGTACAGCTACTCATAACATTTAATCATAAAGAAAACTTAAATTAATTTTGAGCCAAACATGCTATGAACATGAAAACTAAGGTCGAACTCTTGTTATGAAATGTCATATTTCGCTGTGAAAAGTGCCATCATCATCTACTCCAACTGTTAGAGTATTCGACAACGGAAGCACGATGAATCAGACAGGAAATGCCTAGTAACTTTCAACGGCATTCTCTGCTATGTGAGAAGATGCGGGGAAAGGAAACACCAAAATAAAAGGAATGGGCCAGCAATTCATCAATGTCTCAAAAGCGCTAATTTTACTCCAGTGTTATGTTGGTGCGGTTCTGGACTATTTCGACATTTTTGGCTGAAAAAAATTAACAAGATTGCCTAATGTTTCGCTTGTCATGATACCAGAAGGCGTGCTTTTTAACTTGAGTCATCAAAACTAACCTGTGCCGTATTGTGGTGTCATTTGATAGGGGTCTGGGCTCAGGTTTATCCAATGAGTCACAAATGACGTAAATAGACAGAAAAATTTCCAAAAATGGAATTAGCAAAAAATCGATTCATTTTATATTTACAAAAGCATTTAAACTTCAACATGGGAAGTTGAATACAAAATAAAAACCAAAACAAAACTTGGTCAGCAAAAAAGCTATTATTAAACAAGGACATACGAATAAATTCAGAAAACGCTTCGTAAATTTTCCATAATTTTTCCAAAATTTGAGAACTCAACGTTTCTCCAACAATTTCTTTAATTTTTTTGTGCTAAAGTGTAATTTTAGTATATTTGTCAAAATCAAATGAGGTAGCGTATGTTTTTGTAAGGAATCTGCGTTCTATCATTCACAACTTGTACTTACAATAAGCCCTTCCCTTTTTCAAAGTGAGAAAAATTCCTATTCATTTCTTATAAATAAAAAGAACATCGTCTCGGTTAAGAGGTGTATAACTTGAATGTTTCTTAATTTTTAACTGAACTGAGATTTCTTCAAACACCTGCAATAGTTTCTTACAGACTTGTTTATTTGCAATTTCTTTGTGTCTACAATGCGGTCTCAGATTTATTTATAAGGATCATAAATCCTTCCCTTCCTAATGGCAGGTCACTTCAGTCAAAACATTTTTGCAAAGTCAAGACAAAAAATATATCCTCAAATTTATATTTTTTTCAGAATATGCTCCTCTGAGTTGTTGCTCAAAATGTAAGCCTCGTTTCTAACACGCTAATTCCAGTTTTCTGGCCATGTTATGAGTCCTTATTACTGGCTAGAATTTATCAAAATGACGTCGAATCTGTCAAAAAATGCTATGAAACAGGGAAAGCAGTTGTAATAAGATTGCGTGCGCAGCCCCGAGAATTATGCTAATTAATATGAAATACAAACATCCATCACAATAAAATGCCAATTCGATTTTCATTAACTGTTTGCTGCAGATAAACACATTTACAGCCAACACATGTGATTGCGTGTCCAAACAAATATTTCCAGGTGCATGCAAAAACGGATTTGAATTAGAAAGACCAAATCCATTATTTTGGCAATTATCGGAAAACCTTTTTGCTTGACCTTGATGGATGAAGTATAATAGTGATTTTGCTGCGTCGTTTATTGTGTTCCAGTTCGCACCATTACACGAGTTCATCAAAAGTGCCGCTTGGCAAAATTTTGGCTCGCCTTTTAGGCCTAACGGAGTTCAACAAGCCCATAAAATATTTCTATCAAGCAACTAAATTTTGTTTTCATGGCTTTCATAAACTTTATGTATGCTATTGGAATTATAAAATTGGGAAGCTAATTGTAATAGATACATAAAAATACTGCTTTCGAGAAGCATATTATTATGGAGCGTGAAATCGAAATTTTCTGCAACAAAACTTTCCTCAAAACTACGAAATGTTCTACTTTATGGGTTAAAAAACGTTTCACCTGCTAGAAAGCAAGATTTTAGTTTTTTCTATTCATTTTGTCGTGTGCTTTTCTAAGTCGAAGATTGTCAAATATTCTCCTCCACATTTACGGGCAGGAACGTAATTTTTTCCGAGGAAATATTGAAACAGTCCGACGGCAAAATTTCGACCCTTTTTTCCAGGGCAAGACACGTCGGGATATTTGAACGGGGGTGTTAAAATTAACTTGTCCCTTCAAAAACTTATCACAAAAAATCACAAAATATTCAAAAACGTGATTCAATTGGTCAATCAACCCCTTTTCTCATATTTTGTTGCAAGTATTTGGAAAAACGTATCACCGCACTTTGAGGTGCCATGGAAGACCCAGGTATCACACAAGCAACATCCTACAAGAGCCCTACAGATATATCGGTAATTGAAGAGATACAAACAAAGCTGGATAATACGAGACGTTACTGGAAAAATAGCACAGATGCATTGGTTTGGCCATGTCATCCGTCACGAAAGGTTCGATGGCATATACCATGTGCATTGAACAGTCTCGTCGAGGGGAGTAAAAAGTAGACCTTGCACGAACTGGTTTTCTGACATCAAGAATTTTATTTTTTGCTCTAACTGGCCTATTCTGTTAAACAAGCAAAAAAGCCGAACATTTTTTATTTTTCTTTAAAGTATACACGTTTTTTTTTATAGGAAACCTGGCTAAGGCTTCATTAGTGTAAGTTTCTTAATTTTTGATAATGTTTGACCAATTTTCACGAGTAAAAGTTTCTTAAAATTTTCTTAATTGTATATAAAAAAATAAGTTTTTTTCCTATATGCATTCTTTTTTCAGCAAAAACATTGCAAAAACTGCGTAGATATTTTACAGGATAAAAAGTCTTTACTGAATCAATCATCTAACATCATGTCCACTCCATTAAAATCATTAAGCATTATGTAATCTTCACTAAAAATTTCAAACGTTTCTTAGCAATTTTTCATTCACTAGTGAAAGTTTCTTATAAAATATATTTTTTTATAAGCGTGTAATTAGTTGACGAAAATATATTCAGGCACAGAACAGAGATGCTGTTTGACCCAACAACAAAGCATTGTATCATAAGTATCGTCGGGTGCTTTGTGGAAAACCACAGAACAACCACCTAAGGACAACAATGGATCTTAATGACAACTGATTGACCTATTCATACTCAATCTATGACCTATTTAAGCACTTGAAATATAAAATGGAAAATTACCTATTAATAACATTTAAAAGCATGCAGCACTAGGTACCCAGTGTAATAGCACTCTATTACTCACAATAAAATGAATATCAGCAAATGCATGGTAAACACTAACTCTAGCCACTTATTAATGCGTTCTACACATTTTTTCCATGTAGGGAACCTTAAGCTTCAAGTCAAGGCTTGAAGTTGTTCCTTTTTGTTTTTATGGATTTATGCGAAATTTATACCCCCTACGCTTCTAAAACACCATAAAAGTACTTTTCAAATCATGCTTTAGATATCTATACATTTAATTTCTATTTAATGCAAATACTTTCTGAGATATAAAATTAATTTACCCAAATCTCAGGCTTAAGTTTCTTATAAAGGTAGGTGTACCTTCTATACGAAATTTTTTCGAATCAGCGATGTTAGAATTATCGAATGGTTTTATATTGTATGACGTTTAAGGAGATTCGAGAATTTGTTCGGATAAAATTAACGGCCATTGATCGTATATATGTTTCCTTTTAGTTTTTATATCATTATGCTACAATGAACTATCTTTACAGGCATGGCAGCAAACTACAAAATAAAATAATGAAAAGGAGAACGAAAGAACTAAACAAATTCAATTAAAAACTAATGTATCAACTTTTAATCAATAAAATGAACTGCATACTGCATCTTATAAAAAATTAACCCGCAGGCAAATGATCAAAACTTTTTCGTCAGACAAGAAAAATTCCGCTTAATCCAATAATCTACCAATGTCAGCATTTTGAAGATAATATACAACTTCTTATAAACTATTTTCAAAGGTCATTCACGAAGTTGCCAATCCAAATTTTTAGAAACCGAAGCATGAGTGGTTTTTAAATTCAGAACAAGGTCACGTGGTATTTGGCATCGATCTTTTGCAATGCTGATTATTTTCTGGTAGACCATTTAGTTTTGTTCGAAAACAATACAGAAGAGCGTATAAATGATGTTTACGCATATGCAGGCATTGCCCGGCAAGAGCTATCAGCATCTAAATTGACTTATATTATAGGCCATTATATGATGCGAGAGTTGAACGCTAACTGACACTAAAAAAAATATTCTTTGTCTGAAAAGTGCCCTTTGCTGTCAAATAAATAACTGAATGTGTCCTTTTTATGAAGGAAGATTCCTCCTTTCTACAAAAGATATAACTTGTTAAATTGTTCTACGGAATTATGTATGCAGTAATAATATAAAATTTCCAAAATTCAACTTACAGGACCCCATTGCAGAAAGTGGAAACAGAGATCTAGGAGCCTTGGGCACGAGGGGACGAGGGGCACTGTCTGTAGCTCCAACAAAACTTTTCTTTGTGCCCCCCCCCCACTTTTGAAAGCGTTTCTACGCCACTGTCTGGAAGTGAGGTAAAGGACTCTCGGGAAACGGTAACAGATAAGAAAACGAAGGAGGCGATGCTTGCGGAGCTAAGGAGGCAATGTAGCGTGGCTGGTAGACAAGAACCCAGAACGTCTGCTGCAGACTCTGACGAAGGGAAAATGAAATGGTAATGGACACACTTTACGGCGAGGGTCATCCCTGAACAAAGACATCATTCAAGGTAAAACACAGGGAAATAGAAGAAGGACAGGAAGACCTAGAACGAAGTGGAGCGACCTCATTAAGTGCTGCACGGACCATAAGGTGGAGACAACGAGGTTGGCAGTAGACAGATAAAGAAGGGGTGGCGATGTAATAATGTGTGGTAGTGCACGCTTGCCAGGAACGCCGGAGAGGGGGGGGGCGGGGGGCAAGCGTCCCTCCTGCCCTTTTCCAAAGGGGGCAAGGGGACAAAGGGGGGGGGGCAAAAGTGCCCTTTCAACGAAGAAGATATACTGATGGTTTTCAGATTCCAGTATTCCAAACAGAAGATGTATTGAACACCCTAGTTTCAAATTATTATTTGGTTGTTTATTAGTCTATTATCTACAAATTGGATTTTGCCTCATGTACTCTTATAAGCGCGGAATGAGAATGTATGGATCTGGGAAGACAGGCCAAAAGGTGTTCGATTCTTATACTAATGGCTGGCAATTGCAACTTCAAAATAAGCAATATGCGATTCCGAATGAGAACATGTGGAGAAATTGCCAACAAATTTCGTAAAAGAACAAGATTAATATTCGTTGACCATTTTTGATAGCATTTCAAGCCAATCTAAAGGGCGTGGCAACAAAAGGTTTCCCGGGGGAGTACCCCGGACCCCTCAATTTTTTCAGCTCGATTGCCCTTACAATCCTAGTCGCCCCCCATGCCCTATCGTCGCTCCGGCGTCCCTGACTAAAAGACCCTGAAAACAGCAAAAATCAGTCGGGAAAGGGTAAAAATAGAGCTTTGTAGGGATAAAGGAAGAACACATAGAGGTGATATAAGAAATTTTAATAATATCCATTTTTTAACAATAAAACTTTGAAATTCTGACTGTCGCATGTGCGTGCCATGCGACAGTCTGGATCCGTCCCTGGTGGTATATGTTGAAAATATATTTTGCATAGGTCTGAACTAACTGGTAATTTACATTCTGCGTTGTCTTAGTATGAAGTTTGGCTAATACAGTAAATATCTTGTTAAAATTAAAATTTAAAAACCGACCACTGTTAAAAACCACCAGCAATCAACCAGTGATATAATCCAAATAGAGAACTAACAAACCCACCTGATTTAAGAACTCTTTGCTAAACTTTCCTGTCCACTCGTCTTCGATGGTTGTTCACTCTCTCTGTGGGCTTTTGCCTGTTTCAGTTTCCCTTTTATTGGCTTGTGAAATCCTCATTTACATAAAATGATTGACAAGAATGAAAGTTTATCTTTGCAAATCAAAGAACCTATTCGTATTTTAAATTAAATCAACGGATAAAAAAGTGGTGAAACGCCAGGGGACTGGGCAATCTAAATATAGATACAGCTATTCCTCCAATCATATCAGAGGAACGCAAAGTTCATGTGATCACTTTCAAAGGGGAAGTTAAAGCTCCGTGCTGCTCATTTCCAGTTGCGAAGCCATGGCAAGAGAGCTGGTCCTGCTATTCGCCGAAGGCAATGTAAAGAAGAAAGCTACGTGCCAGGCTTAAGGGTCCGGGGGAAATATTTTTCGAACTCTTTTGGATAAAAGGTTGAGGTAACGCTCATCCCAGAAGGAATTTTATATGTATTTGGTTATTTAATTTAAAAAAAGTTCTCAGACAATTTCTCAATAAAATTTTCCAAAAACAAAAACATTATTTCTGAGAAATCTGAGGTTGCAAAGAGAAACCTTTTTTTCTTATATTTGTGTAATCAATATCAAGACCTGCAAGACAGGAAGTGAAATGTTCTAGCAAAAACTGATGATAATGTAATTAGTATTCACTTCAATATGATAACTGTAAATATGATTTGATTGAATTAATAACCTTTACTGGTTTATTGGTAAATATGATAATAATACACACAAAAAAGTTATTTTCAAAGTTTCTTTAATCAACAAATGAGAAATCGTCCAACCAAGTAATCAGTTCCTGTGATGATAAACAAGCTTAAATTTCACGAAGAGAACAATTCTCAATAAAATATATTTAATCAGCAACATGTTATGAAAAATTATTATGCCGAAAACTCTTCTTCGCAGTTGAGACACACACCAACAGCTCATTATACAGAAAAAGTTTGGAAAATTATTTCTATAACTTTATTACAAAAATTTATTTTTACTTTTGGAAATCATTATTACAATGACCTACAATCAATTGATAAGGACTTTTCAATAATTTTTATGTTTTGAGAAAACTTTTCTATTTATTGAAAGCAAACCTAAACATGAGCTAAGTTCCATATTATTTGCTAAAATATTCAGAAAACAAACTAGTGAGTGTTCAAACTCTGTATTTTAGCAGCTTGCTATTACAGTAATATTCAGTTAAAAGAACTGAATAGTTATATATTCAGCTCAAACAGTCATCAGCCTATTTGTATTGAAAATTCCTCTCCACTTGGACTGTATCCTCGAAGAAGTCTGCATCATCTAATTCCTGGTATTCCAAAAGGAAACTATCTTAGCCAAAGGGGGCACTTGACAGCCCAAGAAGGAAAGTAAATCCAAAATTTAGCAAGATATTGGGTTGAAGCTTTGGTTTTTTTAATTAAAATATTGTAGCTTGCTATGAAAAAGTTTCACACTTTTTAATAAAATAAGATGTAATAGAAGTTCTGCAGCAAATTTTATTAAAACACTAGCGTTTCATACACAAAATACAGTATATCAAAACAGCATTACCAAATATATTGTCCTGCCCCACCCCAAATATATTGTCCTGCCCCCTCCCCCTTGTTATTATTGATTGAAAGCCATTGCATATCATACCTCAATTCAGTGCCTTAATTCAACTCTCAGACACAGAGCTAATGGTTGATGGCATATTTTATGAAGCACCTTGTCCTTTCTCTTTCTTTTCCTTATTGTCTTGTTTTTCTTCATATGCATTGCCCCCAACGCCAACCAGTCTTGCTTAGTCTACTTACCAATTAATTAGGCCCTTTTTATTCTATTTCTTTAATCAGCAACAAATTAGGAAAAATAACTAAATTTTAGAATCAATTTTTGTCTCTTTTTAAACATTTATGCTTGGGTCCTTACTTTGACCTAAGGTTGGATAGAATTTTTCAAGTATTTTACTGTCTCATTTATAACTACCTGCCATAGTTGGGTAAAATTTCCATGTAAATTTGTTGGGATAATATTTTCATCTTGATGGCATGAATTTCATTCTTCTTCCTAACTTAATGCACAAGTTTCATCTCCTATCCTAAATACGAAGAACAAATTTAAAATTGATTCTGATGATTTGAAGTCCAAAAGAACCCTTCGTTAAAATTTTTTTATTTTTTTTATGGAAGACCCAGGCTGATAAATTTAGTGGCAAATGAAAGCCTATGAATTTCTGCATTGGAAACCGTCGACCAACCACTGAAATCTAATTTTAATATTTTTATTTTATGCTTTTTTCAAAAATATTTCAAGTTTTTTCTGTAAAATTTTGACTATCTCACTTCCATAACAACCAGAGATTGATTGGGAGGTCAGAACATTTAGCCTCATTTTGATCCTACGCCATCTAGAGGTTTGTTTACCACTTCGTTAGTAGACTTGTTGCCCGAGTCTCGATTCGCTCTGCCAGATCTGATAACCGCTACATCGAGACTCGTTAACTTACTGTTC
>JAYJMH010004875.1:0-26764 GCA_036873815.1 Phacellophora camtschatica | reverse complement strand
AATTAAATGTCTTCCTTGGGTGCCTTGAAATTTTGTTACTCTTTCAATAGTATACGCCTATGCTGATGTGATCCCGATCTCATTAAAAATAAAATGGTAATTGCATTGAAAAATTAAAAATTGCATTGAAAAATTAAAATAAAAAGGCTTTTTAAATTGTTAATGAATTTTTCATCCCTAAATTGTCATGATTGGGAGAAAAAAGAATCCACATAAAAACTTCTATACCTTACCAGAGTATCTCCAAATTATTGGAACTTGGTCCATAGATGTGAAGTCAAATACTTGATCTGTGCAACTAGTGTCATCAAATTTATCCAAAAAAGAAAACCAAATTGAAACAGCTGAGTTCATATACCCAAAAGATCGAACTTGATGCCAGTATCCTGGAATGATAAAACAATTCATTTTTAATGTTTTCAAAAATAAAAATTAAATCATATACAATGATATGCACAGTTTCAACTTTTGCTACATGCCCTGTTCAAAATATTTTTGGTGAGATAAAGTAAAATCTCCCTCATTACCTACATTTATCAATTTAGAAATAATTTAAAATAAACCAAAGAAAAGGATTATGTAAAAAAAAATACAAACCGTTTGTGAGAAGGTTAAGCAAATACAACTGAAATGCAAACTGTTTTTGCCAAATATTTGTCATTGTAAGTCTGTGAAACAGTAAAAAGTAACCTTTTATGAGACAGAAATAAATTGCAAACTGCCTGTCACTGCTCATTGCTCATATTTTCACAACTGACAAGCAATATCGTGTCAATATTTGTAACAACCAAAAACTGAATGCGGCAAACATTTCTGGTCTCTTATGAAAATACATTTTCTAAATACATTTTTAAAAAGAAGATCCGACGAGTCTTCTATGGAAACAAAACAGTGACCTGATTTTCATGCTAAATAAGCATAAATAACTAATCCCCTAAAATAAACAAATAAAAATTGAAGAAATTAAAGGACAACAAAATTAAGCAATTGAAGTTCAAATAATGTGAAATCTAAAGAATGGACGCATGTTCGAAAAACAGGACATTTAATATTTACCTGAAGGCATGAAAATACAATCTCCTTTGTACAATCTTATCTTGGAGTACTTTACTGTGGCAATATGTGGATAGATTTGCAAATCAATGTCATCCACATTAATCTCCGAGAGACCTCCCCATTCAAAACGTGAATTAGGTTCCATGTAAACGAATTCAGTTTGGTTCGGGTGTATCAAAATCCAGTCTTTTGTGCCATTGAAAACACAATGGATGTTGTTGTAAGGGTCCTTGTGTAAGGCTGTCTTCCCCCCTGCCGCTGATAAAAATATATGTGTTTCTTGTATTCCTTTTAAAAAGCTACCACATCTGTAAAAAATACAGCTGTTAAGTTCCAGTTAACAAGATTTATTTTTCATATGAAATAAACATAATGGATATTGGAGAGTTTCCCCTGGAGATTGCAAATAAAAATAGACTGGGAATGGGATTTTATCACTGAGTGTGTATCGACAAAAAAGTGATTAGGATTTCCTTTATAATAAGTCTAGGAAAATTGGATTAAGGAGCCCCCCTTTTTGTCAATGGACCGCCAATAAAATTACAAACATTTTTATACCAACATTTAGAATGATAAAGCCCCTGCTTGGTTGTTTTTTTGTTATGCAAATTTTTTCGTTGGATTTGTTGAAACTTTTGCTGGACAATGTTTCATGAGCTTGTGTAATACTTTCACTCGCTGAGTGTGAACAATTTTTGAGAGCATATTTTCGGGAAAATGATTTAATTTGCAACATTATGTATTCTCGAGAAGTACCAGTCGTTTGTTATAGGGCTAGTTGTAGAGAAAGTGAAAAGAGGTGAGTGAAAAGACCAGAGGAAGCAAATAACTACGAAAAGACCAGAAGACGCAGCGCTTAGTGCAAGCAACCAAGTATGTAAAATTTATCGGTTTATCCAGGTGCGGACAATTTGAGTTTTAGCAAAAGTATATATTCGTCGCAAAGAAAAAACGAGGGCGTTGTTTTCTCCACCACGAGCAGAGAACGACAACATGAAATTATGCACTCTGATTGGTTATTTAACGGAATTTTGCAGAAAGTTTCAGCCCCTCCCCTTTCCCCCTTATCAGACTTTGACAAAAATTCAACATTATCTCACTTCAATTAATAGCGACAAAATTAGTTTTTCTTGGGATAGGAGTGACAAACATTGTTAAAGAAAAAAATAAAATAAGTAGATACAAGTAAAAGTTTTATGTTTATTCTTATTTAGTTGCCATTTTAACATTATTAGATGGATACTTAAGAGCAAACATGGATGACTATGAAATTGTTTTAGGCATAAATAACATGTAGTCTTTTAGTTTCCTAGACAACACTTTTCACTATGACTACTATAAAGCGAAAAACGTAAACTGTATCCATTTTTCTGCAAATGAATATATATATATAACCATTCATGTTCATCAATTTTATTACACAACAGAGGAAATTGAACAGGCCGCCGACAACCCAGTTGACATCAGATAACAATACCTCTTTGTAAAATAACTTGCTCTGTCCAAAAAACGGTTTTCACCCACGTAAAATGTGTCATCTAAGCAAAACCCACGTAAAATAAACAACTCGCGCAAAAAGGCTTCACGATTCAAGCAATATTTTTGTCCACAATGACCTAAGGCCCACGCAAATATATTTCACCAACGACTCACGACCCACATCCAACGCAAATTTTTATACATACGAACCCACGCATCCTACTCAATTTAGTAAAGACCAAATTATACTATGACTTGGGCAATAATGAAAGTAAATCATACATTTTAATAGAGAATTTAAAATTTAAAAGAGAATCCTTTGCGTTACATGTTTGGTTGTACATAAATAACATAAATAACCAGTTAATAGTCTTCTTACAAATAGAAAAATACACCGAACGAAGTGATTAATCTTTTCTCATTTTAAAAACAATTAGACAGTTGGTTTAACTTGTTTACTCGTACTTTATGGTTCAAGTTTTATTGTTGTCGTTACACGCATTATACGCAAAACAGCCTGAAATATCACGGCCAACAGCACAAAATACGTTGATACATTTCATATTCATCAGAGATTACATTTTCTCGTTTACAGTCCAGCCTCTATCTTTGTTATTAGACAAATTTAACTGGCCAGAATAGTTCAATTCGTGGGAAATTGTCATTGTGGCCCACCCAATAATTAAATCAAGAATTTCAAAAATAACAAACCTGAGACATGGAAGTATCATAATATCCTTCTCCATTGGCTCGGGAATCTGTGTTATCATGTATGCATCTTTTGACTGATAAGTATCGATATAATTCTTAAGCAGATCCATTCCTAGTCCAACAGCCCCTTCAGGAGACCGAGCGTCATCTTCAAACCGTGCTTCTAGCCTCACAGTTAAATTGCCATAATTGTCTCTTAAATAATCTTCAGTCCATTGGTAAAATGCACTGCAAGAAATGAGCGCAGCAATACATTTTCGTGCGAAGTTAAAGCAAAATACTGCAAGGTGTCGAAGATAAAGGCAGGCACATATCGTACACAGGGTCGACCCCATGGCTGGAAACGGCATTTACTCTACAAGGTCAAATTTCTAGCAATTTACTCGGTAAAGCGGGACTTGTAAAATTTCGGATTCTACATCCCGCTCCGAAATTCTCTTAATGTAACAATTAGGGCTGTCCTTCCGGCGGCTGAATTATATGATTTGAATAATCACTTCTAGAGCCTTAGAATTAACGAATATTCTGTTATTCGGCGAAAATGGGCTTAGCTGGTGGTGTGGTAGGGGTTGAGGTAGGTACAGTACCAGGGGCATTTCTTTTCAATGAGGTAGCCCTGAAAAGAAGATTTAATGTTGGATAGAAGGCCAAAACCCCAAGCAAGCAAATCTGTTTTTATACTCTTTTACAATTGAAAGTTACCTTCAAACTCAATTCCCAAAAGAAAATATGAAAAAAATAAAGGAAATTTCCCAAGAAAAATTTATCTTAGATTTGAGGTATCATTTTAAGAATAATTATGAGTATCAGGTATCTCGAGCTTGAAAATACGAGGTATTTGGTGTCCACATACCCTATGGCGGCCTCATCAGTAATAAAAAAATTTCTCTAGCATCAATAGTTGTAAATATCTAAATTGGGACATATTGTACATATTTAAACATGAGCAGGTCTTCAAAAAATAACAAATATGATAAAATTCGGAATCGCCCTCCCTCCTTCATCAGTGTCAGTGCACCAAATAGAAACTGTTCTTGCCAAAACAAGTGAAGTCTCCTTTTCACTCCTTGACTACATTGGTAAGGAGAGGGCAATAATGATTTGATTGAAAAATATTTTGTCATCTGAGTTAGCATCTTAATGAAAAGTACTACAAAATATGTCTAGATGTAATGACCATAGACACAGAGATTTAGAACTAAACTGAACAAGCATTTTAGCTTTATAATTTTCATGCAAATGAAGATGAGGCAGACTTTCAATGTGTTTGCTTGAGTTTTAATGGGAAAAGAGGTACTTTTTACCATAGCTCCTGATGTAAATAGCCTAGACAAATAAATGTTTGTACTGAGCATCTACAATGAACTCTACAATGGATTGATGTCCTTTTTGTGAACATTCCACAACTAACATCAGATATTCCTTCCATTGTAGGTGTGTCACCGGTGGTGTTTAATTAATAGTTAATGAATAAAGATATAACATCTCACTGAGTATTTATTATATATTGACTTTTCATGGTAGCAGAGGGTAGTTGGAGTGGAAGAAAAACAGTTCATAGTTTGTTGTTAGAAGCAAGAGTGAGAATGGCGTCAGTGTACAAAACCCCACCGGCATTTGATGTAGAGAGAAAGTCATACAGTCGATGGGTAGAAGAATTAAAAGCGTGGACAGAATTAATAGATGTAAAAAAGGACAAGCAAGGTTTGGCGGTAGCACTATCTTTGCCAGAAAAAGGTAGCAGTAACATACGGGATAAAGTGTTTAGCGATTTGAGTCTAGATCAATTGAAAGGTGATGAGGGTGTGAAGAAATTGATGGAGTTTATGGACAAATTATTTAAGAAAGATCAGTTGTCAGAAGCGTATGAGGCATTCAGTGATTTTGAGAGATTCAAGCGTAAAGAGACGATAGCAATGGATACATACATAATGGAATTTGAGAAGCTGTACAATAAAACAGCAAAGGTTAAGATGACACTCCCACAAGCAGTTCAAGCATTCATGTTGTTAGAAGGAGTGGCCTAGATCAGAAAGATAGACAGCTGGTATTGACTGGTGTCAACTATGACAAAGAGGATACCCTTTTTACACAAATATGTAGTTCCTTGAAGTAGTTCTTTGGGAAACAGTCTTTGGCAATGGGTACTGACAAAGGAAAGAACATTACGATAGAGCCAGCATTTATAGCAGATGAAGAATCAAGATTGTACCCCAATAAAGTGAGCACACTTATAGCACATGGTCAGTTCCACAGAAATTTTCGCGGTGGCTATCGAAGAAGGCCAAATTCTAATCAGCAACGTTATTACATGCATGGACGTTCCCCACAGACCAGTTACTTTCACAATTTTGCCACCACACAACGGAGCAGAGCCTCTCAAGGAACCCGTAATATGTGGGAAAAGAAAATGAATCCTATCGGGGCAGATGGATACCCCTTGAAATGCAGAAGTTGCCTAGCAATCCGCCATCTTGTTAAAGATTGCCCAGATTCATATGAGAATTTAAAAAAAAGAGGACAGTTAGATAACGCAGAACTCTTCACAGGCAACCAAACATCTGAGATGAAAGTCCTGGCAAACGAATGCTCCTTCTCAGCTATACTAGACAGTGCCTGCAGCTCTACGGTAGCTGGTCAACAATGGCTCAATGATTATCTTGAATCTCTTAGCCTCAAAGATAGAGCTGCAGTTGAACATTCTGAAAGTCAGACAGTCTTCTGATTTGGTGGAGGAACCCGATTAGAGTCAAAAGGAAAGTGGATGATCCCTTGTGTTTTGGCTGGTGTGCATTTTAAGATCACAACAGATGTGATGGAAAGTAAAATTCCTTTATTACTGAGTAAAGCTTCTATGAAATAAGCTCAAGTGAAGTTGACCTAACGAATGATCAAGCATCTATCTTTGGCAGAGGTGTTCAGCTCCAATGTACATCATCTGGCCACTACTACGTGCCATTTCACGAGCCAGAGAGAAACCTGTGAGACCTACCTTAGAAATGAAGATGGTCCAAAAGAAAAAGGCACTATGATTGTGGAGAAGTTGCACAAACAGTTTGGACACCCATCAGTCGCCCGTCTCAAAGCATTGCTGAAAGATGCTGGTGTAAATGATGATTTAATTTTAGAGCATGTAGCACAAGTTTCCGAAAGATGTGACAACTGTAAAAGGTTCCAAACAACCCCCACAAGACCAGTTGTTAGTCTACCAATGGCAACAGAATTCAATGACGTGGTAGCGATGGATTTGAAGGTCTGGCGACAAGGCATGTACATTCTACACATCATAGATATGGCAACACGATTCTGTCTAGCATCAATAATACGTGTTACAAATCCTGAGGCCATCATCAATGAAGTGATGCTTCTTTGGGTTGGTAATGAACTTGGTGCGCCAAAGAAATTCTTAGCAGACAACGGAGGAGAGTTCGCGAATGACGACTACAAGGAAATGTGTGCAAACTTGAATGTAGAGATCATGAATACTGCTGTCTACAGCCCATGGCAAAATAGTATTTGTAAGTGAAATTACGCAGTTGTTGATGACCGTGTTTTAAAGATACTAGATGAAAACCCAGAGACCTACACAAGCAATCAAGTGCAGTCAAGAACAGCCAAGACAAAGAACCTTTAACAGAATTTGACCAGGTGCCCAACCAAATATTATGCAGCAATCGCTTCAGAGTCCAGACACTGAGCACCCCAGCCGAATGTGCAAAAGAAACTTGAGCTACCAAAGGATAATCAGAAAATTGTTTAACGCCTAAATGGATCTGACTCTTGGATAGAGAGTGTAGTCCTAAGCAGAGGTGGCAAGGCCATTGAAAAAAACTGGGCTTACCTCAACCTACAGGACAAAGGAGAATGCTGGCAGAAGGGAATCATTTTTGACAAAAAAATTCAAGAGTGGAAGCCGCTCGAAGATGACGATTTATTAAGCTTAGCACCAGAGTCTGATCACCATGCACAAGTAGAGAAAGCCAAGCTAATTGAGCTAGAAATATGGAAGTTATCTTATGTCTACGAAGATATTCCCGATGAAGGGCAGGCAACAATGAGTACTCGATGGGTTATTACTGAAAAGATAAAAGATGGATACAAGATTATAAAGGCTAGACTTGTTGCAAGAGGGTTTGAAGAGAATTCAGAGGCAAGAGCTGATTCTCCTACAGCCAACAAAGAATCATTGCGTGAATTTTTAGTAATGACGTTTACGATGGGCTGGGAGGCAAAAACGATAGACATAAAATCAGCGTTTTTTCAGGGAGAGAAAATACAGCGAGAAGTATTATTAAAGCCTACTACAAGAGCCAGAGCAGGAGAGAAGATTTGGCGGTTAAAGAAATGTGTGTACGGACTAAACGATGCAGCAAGGCATTGGTATTTTAGTGTTCACAAGGAACTGATGTCTCATGGCTGCTCTCAGTCCTTAAAACATCCAGGATTATTTTACTACCGTGCTAATAAAAAACTCCAAGGCCTATTTATCATACATGAAGACGACTTCATTTGGTCTGAAACCACACGTTTTTGTGATGAAGTTATTGAAAAGGTTCGCACAGCATTTCTTTGTGGAAAGGAAGCTGACAGTGCATTCAAGTATATCGGGTTGGATGTAGAACATTCTAAAGATGGCATTCTTTTGCACTAACACGAATACACTATGGTCATGCAGATGATACCAATGCCCCCCATTCAAAAGATGAGAAATCATGATGATCTGAACGAAAGTGAAAAGACAACTTTAAAGGAGACAACTGGCCAACTCAACTAGATATCTGGCTAGTCCAGACAAGACATAAGCTACGATGTTTTAGATTTGAGCATATTAATAAAAAGTTCAAAAGTTTCTCATTTGAACCAAGCGAGCAAGATCATAAAGAAAATTAGAGGAGAACTGCCAAAGATTAGGTTCCCCAGTCTTGGAGATCCAAAAGATTTACACATCGCACTGTATTCTGACGCGTCATATGCCAATTTGAATGATGGGGTTTCCAGTGCGGAAGGATACGTGATTTTCCTTTTGGGTAAAGATGGACGATGTTGCCCATTATCATGGCCATCAAGAAAAGTAAAACAAATGGTGAAAAATACCTTTGCTGCGGAGACCTTGGCACTCGTTGATGGCTTGGATATGGCTATATATATTGGTTCGGTGCTTTCAGAGATATTAGAAAAGGAGAAAATTCCTGTATGCTGTTGTATAGACAACAATTCTTTGTTTGAAAACATACACTCAACAAAACTGGTTAAGGAAAAGCGCCCACGGGTCGATATAGCAAGCATCAAACAAATGATTGATAGAGGTCAAGTTGAACATGTGAAATGGATAAACGCAGAAATACAGATTGCGGACAGCTGGACAAAAAGAAGATCTTCAAACGCAAGACTTTTACACGTGCTGGAAAGTGGAAATTTGACAAAGTTATACTAGACAGAGACTTGGACAGATAATGACAAGTGTTACCAGATCAACTTTATTTTTATTATGTTCATTAGGCTCTACAAGTTTTGTTTGGCCATTGGCATGTAACTTTGATTTCAGTAGTTGTCCACCGGAAGCTTCATATGCCTAGAAGGGGAAATTTGTTTAGTCAAAAGAAGAGAAGGGAATCTGTAAACATTCCACAACTAACATCAGATATTACGTTTCCTCTGCTCAGGAGCGTGCTTTTCTATCAGTGTAATCAAGGTTGCATTATAGCACGATACAAGTTCATCCAAATCCATAAAATCCCGACTACACAGCTCAGATACCTCAATGTCGTTTTTAAAAGCATCAACATTTATTGATTTCAATTTCCTAAAAACAATGTCCTTGACTTCCAGCTCAGGTTTCGTAACATCTATTGTACATTTCACAAATGAATGATCTGAAATATAAAAGTCTGCCATCGGTAATCCTAGACCAAAATCACAATCCTTCCTAGTGATTACTAAATCGAGGGCATGGCCAGACTCGTGAGTTTGCACAAACACATGATTTTCCAAACTAAAGCTCTCTAACAGACTGAGAAACCTTTCAACATCAGAATCATCAGGAACATCCATATGAATATTAAAGTCTCCAGATATAATAATTGGCTCAACACAGACAATAATCTTTCCAAGATAGTCAGCAAATTCTTCAAAGAAAACATTTGTGGAAACAGGGTTTCACTCTGAATAAGGAGGTCTGTAAATAACTTGAATGGAACACTTCTTACCAACAAAACTAACTGCATATTCTGAATGCTCAAAGGATCTGGTTTGTCCCCCAGACATTTTCTCCAAACGCAAAGCCTTCCGACATAACACACCAGTGCGACCACCCCGTCGGTTTTCCCTTGGTTGATCCTTGAAAGCATATCCCTCTGGGCAAATCTCATTTCTAATCACACCATCATTCTGAGATTTGTGGTTACACAAATATCAAGCTGATTTGTTATGACATAATCCTCAAAAACAGCAACCTTGTTCCTGAGAGATCTCAAATTAACATTTGCAAACAAAAGTTTCTTTTGAATTCTCGGGGGGCGAAAACTGCATTTTATTTGCTTTAAATTTGATTTGTCAGCTCCCCTCAGAGTCTGCCCGACAGTTGGTCTTGATAAACAAACAGGATTGATAACTGGAATCGAAGGCTCAATATTTATAACATTTGTTGGATTTGATCCTGTAATTATATCATAATTCCTCCAGTGCTTAGTAGCTGAACCTCCTCTGCATCCTCTCTTATTCCTCATTAATAACTTCGTGGCAAAACTGTCCTTCTACGATACTCGATCGTGTCAGTTGGCCTAAATTTAGGCCCTGAGATGCGAGCCAGATGCAAGAAACAGAAACATAAATATGTTGTTATCACCTCAAAAAACAGCATTCACAATTCAATCCTAAGTTCAAAGTAATCTTCATAAAATAATCTAATATATATTTCATTAACATTAAATTAAACATTTTATGTAAAAACAATTGAATATTCTATAATAATATTAATAATTATTATAAGCTAATTATATTTTATAATATTTCATCAATAAATAAACAATTTGAGAACTAACAATAATTTAAATATTTCATGCACTAAATTTTTGGGAAAAAAGAATTAAAATTTTATAAACAAACATTAAATATTTTAAGGCAAATAATTAGATATTCTACGAAAGAACAAATTAAAATTGATTAATCGATTAATACAATGATCGAATTTATTAATAACAAATAATTAAAGATTTTTATCGACAGACAATAACAGATATATATTTCTAAAGAACACAATATTCATAAATGTAAAACTTAATATACAGTTCAATAAATGATTGAGAAATTTGTAAAAATAATTAATATACACAAGCAAGAAATTTATTAAATATTTTTATGCACAAATCTAAAATGATATTTAAAATTGTTTGCAAAGATTCATGTCAAGACAATCATATACTTTATGTCCAATAAATATATTATTTTTAGGAAAAAGTAATCAATAATTATATGAACAAACAATCAATTATATATCATATGAGCAACCCAAAGATTTTATGAACAATTAATATACTACATAATTCAAAAACAAATAATTAAATATCTTTATGTAATTATATACAATATATATAATAATTTCAGGAAAAATAACAACAAACAATCAATTATCTTATGAATAACCCCAAATAATTTATGAATAATTGATCTAATATATAATTCAAAATCAAATAATTAAATATTTTCTGTGTTAACAATAAATATCTTTTTGATGACTTGAATTGACACCCAAAATTAATAGCTTCATATGCATAGAAGGAAGAAATTTTTCTGAAAATCAAGTTTCTGAAAAGATCAAATCTTCATAAAATGATTGCATATAAAAATAAATGGAGATGCAATTTCATAAAGCAGTATTTTGATTTCCCTTTTTGTGATTAGCTTTTTTTGAATTCGGAGTCGATTACCTTTCCAAAGGGATATGCTTGTGCGGCTGAGAATATGAAGTTTTTCAGATATTTAGCATTACATTACCAAAGTTTACAACAAATAAGGTCCGAAATTGTAAAGATTTGGGGGGAAATATGGAATCTCAAAAGCCAATTATTTTCAAAACCTGTTCTGTGAGCATTCCAAAACCCATCTCATTAAATTTAATGTGTTTATTTAGTTGGAACGTTTCATATGATTATTTTCTATAGAAGTACCCAAGAAAGATTATTTTCCAAATCTTCAGCCAGCTCCCCCTTTGGAAAGTATGGCCCTTGCACACCTAAGAATTTTAATAACAATAGGAGAACGATAGGCATAAACAATTGAAGGGTGCTCTTGCACACCTGAGATCTCATCAAAAACTGGGCAGCTCCCTTATACCCATTTATTAGGGGTGGGATTTTCAACAAAATAACAGAAGGTTTGAATAGTCATATCTTTTCATTGGGTTTAAATATTGCTAGAGTCGAATCTTTTTGCATTTCGTGGGAAATTTATCTGATTTTATGAATAACAAATAAACAAGTTTGTAAAAAGATATTTTCTAAATCTAACTTTAAAAAATGGCAGTGCTATGACTGCTACTGATTTTTCGTTTGCTTAATACCTTGTTCTTCTTGCAAATTAAACACAACGAAGACGAGGAAGAATATCAATATGAATCTTTCTGCAAGTACGGAAAGGAAAAGGGAAGTATATTCTCTCTAAATTTAATACAGCTGCAAAATCAGTACAGGAAGATCGTCATTTTGAAAATCGGAGTTGGACTAACAAAAAATGCATGAACGAAAACACCAATAAATTAAAAAAAAAATGATTCTACTCCTTCTACTCGTTTGCGGTGACGTTGAAGTCAACCCTGGGCCAAAATGCGAGGATTGCAAAATTACATAAGGTTCACTTTGCCAAGGAGACATGATTTTGTGCCAAAATTGCGAGATGGAACGTTTCCCGCCAAAAGAACAAAGGAAGAGAAAAGCACGCGAGTCGAAGAAAAAGTCCAAAGTCCTTTTGATAACAAACATGGAAAACGTATTAACAAACTACGAGCTGAACGAAAAAGTCCTAGTGCCCCCAATGCACCCAAAAAGAACAGGAACATTAATTTAGAAAACCTTGTTATTGAAAATCCATCCCAATGAATCTCCTCCCAGCTTTGATAATGGCAGCCCACGAGATGGTACATTTTTATTAATGAATTTTAGAAAAAGATTTGAATAGAGTTGTTTATTTTTTTTTTGTTGAAGATTTAATATTAGATAGTTTATAAAAGCGACACAACAAAAGTTAACTCGAATTGTCTAACGAGATAGCATCTATAAATGTCTGGAAGAGAAAAAAAATCGATGGTTGAATTAAAAAATAGGTGTCGTGGCTTATGTTAGCACAAAAAATAAATTGCTCTGGACTAGCGAGAGAGGGTGGACACTGCACCAAACATATCAACAAAGTTTCACCATCTCCATGTATGAGATGTAAAAGAGGAACAAAGACTGCTTTTTTTAAGATGTGGTTATAATAGAGATAGATTTTAAGACAAATTTGTTTAAGATGTGGTTATAATAGAGATAGATTAAGAAATGTATATGCGATGAAAAAACATAAGAAAAAGTTTGGTAAAGTAATGAATGAACTTGAAATAAAATTTATAAATATATAACAAAAATCAGTTTTTTTGATTTAATTATCTTTTATTATAAATTTTATATATTTCTATTATATAGAGTTGCTAAACAGCGTTGAAAAAAATGGAACTAAATTTGTTAGCATTTGATGGAACACTCAGAACATATTTCATAAATGGATTAGAAAAAATAGATATCAACACATACCTTAATGATGCACGAGATATCTTATTGAATAAGCTCAAGGAAGAGTTATTTACAAAAAATAACTACAAAGTATCTCTAATTTTGGTTGTTAGATTGTTTAGAATATCTGAAGATGAAATCGCTTATGTCGAGCCACATTTTCGATCCAGTACTGAATTGATAACAAGAGGTACTAATCTATCAGATTATTATGAAACCGCTAGAGGTAAGATAAATGAATCTTTTTCAATATATACGGAGATGGAAAGTGGATGGATATTCAAGGAAATTTTAAAATTAAAAATGAACATTGATTTGTCGGATTCACTAAGAGCGTCTAGTTATATTGATTTACCTCAAACATTGAAAAGATAGAGAGCGATTATCAATGTTAAAAATAATGATAATGGATGTTTTGAATATGCTATTTTAACTGACGAAGTTAAAAACAGTAAAGATAGACCAACTTCTTACCAAAAATGGTTGAGTCAACTAAGTTTCAAAAGTATAGACTTTCCTGTCCAATTAAAGGATATTGATAAGTTTGAGTCACAAAATCCTAACATTGCTGGTATTAATGTATTTGGATATGAAAAAGGTCAGACGTATATTCTAAGAACTAATAAGAAAAACACCCAAAATGCTATTAATTTAATTATGATAAATGATGAGGTAAATAACCACTACTGTTGGATAAAAAATATGTCGGCTTTACTAGCTAGTCAATTATCTAAGAAAGAACATAAGAAATCTTTTTGTTTGAGTTGCTTAAGCAACTTCGGGACTGAAAAACTATTACAAAATCATGTCGACTATTGTCAAACTTATGAAAGCTGTAAGATCGAACTACTTGAAAAGGGTAGTATAACTAAGTTCAAAAATGAAAATAGATCACTAAGAGTACCTTATGTGATATATGCAGATTTTGAAGCGATAACTGAAAAGATTAACACATGTGAGAATAATCCTGAAGAGTCAAGCACACTTCAATATCAGAAACACACACCATCAGGCTTTTGCTATTACATAAAATATCTTGATGCTATGTACAAAGAGCCAGTCTTGTATAGAGGCGAAAACACAGCTCAAGAATTTTGCAATAGTATAGAAAAAGAAACCAAAGAGATTTACGAAAGGATGAAAGAATTTAAGAAAATCAACATGACGGTGGAGGATTGGGTTGATTATAATAATGCTACTCATTGTCACATATGTGAGTCAGAGCTAACAAAGGATATTAGAGTAGTTTATGCAAACAAAACAGCAGCTCACAAATCATGTACATTAACTAGACTCTCGTTATCGACTACAACTCCATCTAATAAACAAGAATGGAAAGATTATTATTCAAAAATGCAATGTGTAATTTGTGAAAATCCATTTGATGATGTTAGGGTTAAAGATCATTGTCATTTAACAGTAAAATATAGGGGAGCCGCACATGGTGGATTTAATTTAAATTACAAAAACCCTAAATTTATTCCTGTGATATTTCATAATTTAGCAGGATATGATGCTCATTTGTTTATCAAACAATTAGGAAAAACACAGGGGGATATAAGTTGCATTCCAAACAATGAAGAAAAATACATTTCGTTCGCTAAGAGGATTATTGTTGATTCATTTGTGATAGCTTAAGTATTGTTGATAGCTTAAAGTTTATGGCCAGTTCATTGGATTCCCTATCAAAAAATCTAAACAAAGAACAATTTAATGAGATGAAAATGATCTTTGGTGAAAAATGTGTTCTATTATTGAGAAAAGGAGTTTATCCATATGACTACATGGATAGTTTTAGCAGATTTGATGATATTACTAAACTGCCACCAAAGTCAAAATTTTATTCCAAACTCAATGATACAGATGTGGATTATAAGCATGCTGAAAATGTGTGGAAAAAATAGGAATAAAAAATATGGGTGAATACCAAGATTTATATCTCAAAACAGATATGATTATATTAGTTGGACCCACCTTGGTACTACACACCTCCAGGATTAAGTTGGGATGCACTACTAAAGAAAACAAAAATTGAACTCGAACTTCTTAGTGATATAGATATGATTTTATTCATTGAAAAAGGAATACGAGGTGGGGTTAGTATGATTTTACATAGATATGGAAAAGCCAACAACAAATACATGGGAGATGAGTACAACGAAAACAAAAAAATTAAATATATTCAATATCTAGACGCGAATAACTTATATGGTTGGGCAATGACGCAAAAACTACCATACAAAGAATTTAGATGTCTTAAGGTGAAAGAAATAGATAGACTTAACAATGGTTATGCTACTCTTGCACATGCTAATGGGGAATATGGATACATCGTAGAGGTAGACTTGGAATATCCAACACATCTACATGATAGTCATAATAGTTGTCCTCTAGCACCCGAAAGCCTAAAGATCGGTAAAGTTGAGAAATTTGTACTAAATCTACGAAATAAAAATATATATGTTCTACATCTTACTAATCTGCAGCTTTACTTGGACTTGGGTATGAAACTAACTAAAGTATACAAGGGGGTAACGTTTAAACAAAAAGAGTGGATGGCAGAGTACATCAATCTAAATACCAATCTAAGAACAGCAGCAGCTAATGACTTTGAAAAGGATTTCTTCAAGTTGATGAAAAACTCAGTCTTTGGGAAGACTATGGAAAACATCAGGAATGGAGTTGATATTTAACTAGTATGTACGAAAGAAAAAACCATGAAACTAACCTCAAAACCTAATTATGAGAATAGAACTATATTCTCAGATTCTTTAGCTGCAATTCACATGAAAAAAATAAAAATGAAATATGATAAACCGATATATATTGGATTGTGCGTACTCGATCTTAGTAAGACATTAATGTATGACTTTCATAACGATTATATGATTAAAACATATGGTGATGATTAAACACTATTATTCACTGATACTGCTAGTTTAGCATATGAGATAAAGACTGATGATTTCTATAATGATATATCAGAAGATGTCAAGACAAAGTTTGACACAAGTAACTTTTCCAATACTCATACGAGTTGTATGAAAACAGGTTGCAATAAGAAAGTTATCGGGATGATGAGAGATGAATGTGGTGGTAAACAAATAACAGAATTCGTTGGATTAAGAGCAAAAATGTACTCATACAAAGTAAAAGACTCTGATCAAGAAGAGAAGAGAGCTAAAGGTGTAAAGAAAGCAGTGATAAAAAAGACATCTCATTCAATTATTATTACTCTTGCCTTATGGGTGATAATATAAAAAGATGAATTTGATCAGAAGTCATCAACATGATATATTTACTGAAACGGTAAATAAGGTTGCTTTATCAGCAAATGATGATAAAAGAGTTCTTCAAAGTGATAGAATATCAACATTAGCACATGGACATTATAAGATTCAGTGAAAGTATTCAAGCTTAGTCTAACTTTATACAACGTTTTTTACATCATCAATTGGTATCCAACTATTAAATTCTTTAGGATAGCCTTTCCATGATACTAATGCCAATTTCTTTTTATAATTTTTTCTGATTACTTTTTCAATTCTATGAACTTTTTGATCTGTTTATTGCAACTCTTGCTCATAAAAACTTCCCTCGATAATTTCATTGTTATGATCTTTTATTACATATGTGACAGGGTTAGTATGCTGTATTCCTTCTATAGCGAGAACCTCTTCACTCCAGTTTAATGTATAACCTTTATCAAACGCTTTTCTTTTATACTTGCTAACTCTCACTCTATCACCCACCATAAATTTATGGTTAAGTGTAAAATGTTTAACATCAGCTGGTTGTATAAAACTATTTGAGTGGACTATTTTTTCGTTTCTTTTCATGCTAGCAGCTGCTTTTCATGAATAGTTTTAAATGACTCTGTGATTGTTTTACCAATCTTATCTTTTATTGGTATTGACCATACAAATTTTGAAAATACATCAATAACATTTAGAATATATCTAAATCCATTGTTATAACTTTTCAATTGTTGCATATCAACTAAATCAGCACTCCATATTTCATCTATATGATCAACAATTACTTTTCTTTTTTCAAAGTTCCTTCTAATTGGTTTGTGTAATTCATCTGCTAGTTGCTCATTCCAACCTTTCGTCTCTTTTTTTTTATACCACCCATCCCCAATCCAAGTTTTTGTTTGATATTTATAGCTGTTCTAGTTACTTGCCTCCATTTTGGCATCTCACCATAGGGTATCGTATCAAGATCTGTGATCATCTTTCTATCACATTCACCCTTGTTTTTCCCCATTTCATAACAAATGTCATGACGAGCACTAACTTCATCAACCTTATTATATAGTTTTACTTTCCAATCTAAAACTTCTCCTGTACTAGGATCGTAAGAGAGTTGTTTATCTAATGGGTTATAAGGCCCCATGTATTTATAATTGCAAGGTGTCCATCCATGTTTAGGTCTTGGTAATCATTTTTAAGTCTTGGTTACCAATCAATGAATGAATATCAATTTTACCACCGTTTTGAGCTTCAGCAGTTTTCTTACTTCTAAATTGTGACTTTTTACCACCACAACATTTTTCGTATATTTTCCATTAGCAGACACTTCTATTCTTTTGATTGAGTAAACTTCCTTTCTCGCACACAATAACTTATAGAAGACATCGTTAGACAAATTCAAGTCTAATCTTTTTTTATCAATCGTATATTATAGTGATTCATCAAAATTTTTACATGTTATTTTATTTAATTTGTTCAAGTATATAAATTCATATTCAGAAAATTTATCAAATAGAAGTTTATCTATTCTATTATCTCGTGAGATTTCACTTAGATCTCTTTCTGTTGTAGGATTACATAACACCATATTTGTACAATTTGTTCTAATTTTTTTAGGAATATCGAAATACGACTGAAATATTATGATGACGACCATCTGTAAGATGATTAGCAATTTTCTTTTGAATTTTATCATTTGCGTTCATTAAATCATCAAATATAACTTTTCTGTTTGTATCAGATGGATATTCATTGGTGTCCTTAATGTAACCAACATCCATTATCTTCATAACTGACATAGCAGACATTTTTAGAAATTTTATCCATTAATTCTACAAGATCTGTAATTTTTTCTTGATGAGCGTTTGGAGTATACATATAGATCTTATCGAAATATATTAATGGTTTTCGAAGCATATGCATTAATGTATTCGTCTTTCCACAACCAGACTTGCCAGACATTAACAATCTAAAGTCTTCTCCTATGAAAGCATTATAGCTTTTATCAGACTGTTTATCCTGTCTAACTTAATCATAATTTGGAACCTTCATTTTAATAATCAAATTGTTTTTATTGATTTAAACGTATATTATTAGAGCGATAAATATATATTTAAAATGTATGTATAAAGATGATTATTAATATTAGTTAGCTGCTAGCTCATCAAAACAAGAAAAGACTCTTTTTGATGTGAATTTTAATCAGGGTATAGATCTAGATATTATTAAAGAAAAAGATCTACCAACACCTAATGAGTTTGTTAAAAAGAGTGATGAAGAATTACAGAGGCCTTTTGCTCACGTTGGAAAAATTAAACAAGATCTCGGACGAAAGAGAGGTAAAATAACTCGCAATAGAATTAATCGAGAAAAAGAGTGAAAACAGAAACAAAAACAGAAGAAATTTAAAAAGTAGAATCTACTCTTAAAACCTATCGTGATAGAATTCAAAAGAACATGGGTAATGCTGATATTATCAAAAAGGGTAGTGGTAGAAAATACAACCAACAAAAACGAAATGCTTATAAAATTAATGATCAACAGTATGGTGGATTAATGATAGATACTAATAAATTGATGAATAATATGATTCTCGATGTTGTTAAAAATGGACAAAGGATATATGAAACACGAGTTGATTTACTAACAAAAAGATTTAATGCGAAAAAGCATTATTCACCGCGAGTATTTGACACACTAAATAACTTTGCAAACATCAAACCACATCCCAGCTGAATGAAATCAAAGCTGAGAGAAGGTAATGTTATGTATTATACTAATCCAGATCAGTTGTTGGAAAGATTGAGTTTGATAAGTGCTAGTCGTGCAGGTGGAAATACGAATATGACCTTGAGAAATGAATCTTATCAAATATTAGATGAATTATTGAAAAGGGGTAATATAGATAAAAGTCAATACGATAAGTACATAATTAAATATCAACTAAATTAAAAGTAAATTACTTTAATATACGCTAGGAAAGTTAAAAAATGGAAACACCAATTGTATTAAATTCGGTTGACGCAGGTGTGGGATCATATGGCATATTGCATATCATATGGCATATTCCTGGCATAATTTATATAGTCAATATGCTAACAATACTATTCGCTATTCTCCTGATGGAGGTGTTACATATACGACAATCATAATTCGTGATGGGGTGTACTCCTATACATCTCTTAATAGTTACATAACTGCTCAGATAACAGCTAATGGACACTCTATAAGCACTTCAGATGCTGGAGTTGAGCTTACTTTCGTAACAAGTGAATATAAGGCTTATATGAGACTTGGAGCAAACTATCGTATTGATCTAAGTATTGGTTCATTCGCGGATCTTATTGGTTTTAATAAAGTTTTAGTAACACCATCACAGTATGGAGTCAAATTACCTAATATTACAAACTCTATCGATGATATTCAAGTTAGATATTCGTTGATAAGTGATTCAGGTGTTGCTAGTATTGTTTTGTATAGTTTTGGTACCGCATCAGAACAAATATCTTATAATTTCAAAAAAGAGCCAATACGGAGAATATATAATTTAATAAATACGGATACTATTTCATCAATAAGAATATATTTTACAGATAATTTAAGCCGACCCATAAACCTCAATGATATACCTGTTAGTTTAAGATTATTATTGAAAGATGTTTAATATACAGACTAGAAGAAAAAGACTTCAATCTGGGAGAGTTGTTGCTGTGTTGAATAAATCAAATTCAACGTCATGTCAATATCCACAACATAAAGAGATTATTGATGATCTAGATGATACTGATGGTGCTGGAATTTTTAGTGCCTTGAGTAAAATTAGTAGTAAGGTTGCAAGCAAAGCAGCGAGAAAAGCAAGCAAAGAGTTTATTAAGAAAACACTTAAAACTACTACAGAAAAAGTTTTAGAATCAGGCTCAAAAAAGCTTGGGGAAAAAGTTGGTAATACTATTGCTGAAAAAATTGGAAATGTTATCGAAAAAAAGATTAACCCAAAAAATGTTATCGATCCAACCATTGTTAGGACTAAGTTGACAAATTTTGAGGATAAGGGTGAAGAAATAAAAGAAATGTTGGATGCTATTCAACATAATCAGGGTAAAACACCACCCACCATACAACAGACAAAAGACTTGAGTCCACAAAGTTTTAAAAGTAAATTCGATTTGCTTTTGTTATAAATGAATATCGACTAAACTTGATAGAAAAATATTTATTTTCATAGACTTTCTTTTAGTCATTTTATAAGTATAGATAAGAACAGATTAATCTGATTATATTATAATAGTATACAATATTCATTATTCAACAACGAAAAGTAATGGCGACTTATCAAGATTTTTGTGAAGATTTTAGGCAGTCGCAATTCATCACTCATAAAGAAGATGTTTCTTATCAACTAAAGCCCTCATTAAATGCGGTCTTAGCAAATGGAGCATCACAAGTTAAAACAAGTCATCAGATCATTGCAGATTCAACTAATGATACTATGCCTAATGATCTAATATCTAGCATTCTAAGAGGTTGATTTTAAGATCGAAAAGATAGACGGCAGTGGTGAATATACCGCTGGTGATGATATCACATTGGCTTCCGATGGATATTCATTGATTAAGGAGATGCTTAATCCAAAGATTGAGTTGAGTGAAAAATATGGTAGGAAATACTACCTGCAAAGAATGATGGAGGCACCAAACCGAACATATCATAAAAACATCTTGTGTGTATCACCAAGCATACAACAGGCGACTGGAACATTTGAGATTTCTTCACTGATTGAAAAGCCGAGACATGTAATCATTTGGGCAACCAATGATGATAAGATTGATTCTCAAAATCACAATATATTTTTATTCGACACGTATAAGATTGGTAGTAATACACAATGTACTTCAGCACAGTTAAAAATGGGTGGAGATAAGTATTATCCTCAACAACCACTTAATCCTAATGAAGAAAAGGCTAAGGTATATCGTGGGATGCTTGATTATGCAAGGGTAATAACGATTACTTATCAGGAAGTTTCGTAAACTACAACAGTTTTCACTTGTCAAAGCAAACTCAGTTGGATGGGTCTTACAGTTTACAATTTAAATATACGCTAAACGGTCAACCTGCTGCAGCATATAGATGGAAGGCGTTGGTTTTATCTGAGCAAGAAATTTATATGGATACACAATCCGGTCGAGCTACATTAAGGTTTTAAGATTTTTTAAATAATCCAAAAATCTATTTATTTAGACTCTCTTTTTTAATCATAATTTAAAAAAAAATATTTTTTAGATACTTGTTTATAACGTAGCATAATATACGATTGAAAAGATTTAAATAGCAACAACGAAGAAATAATATTTAAAAAAATATGTCTACTATATATTCTGAATATAGACTAGACCTTAGTGAGGGGCAACTGCAAAACATATACAACGCTTATTTTACCAATAGCGCTCTTGTGCTACACATAAAATACAATAGCTTGATTCGAGGTGATAAAGAGCTCATGCTTACAAATGGTCAAATCAATAAAATCAAAAAAGCTATTGATGCTAAGAAAGGTGTTCAACTTAAAATCAGTAAAACACAAATTAGAAAGCTTATTAAAAAAGGTGGTAGTTTGTGGTCAACTTTGTTGAAGTTTGGAACTAATCGTTTACCTAAGTTGGGTAAGATTTTTAATATAGTTGTACCTGCAGTTGGAGTTGGTGCAGTTCAAGCAGCTACAAGTTTTGGTGTTGAAAAAGCTTTGGGTGGGGGGGGGGGGGTGTCTTAATGGTATTCCTTATAACATTCCTTATGAAATTCCATACGAAGGGTTAAGTAATATCTTACCTTACCAACATCTACTTAACAAAAACCAACTATCTGACTTGAGAAGTAGTATGCAAAGTGGAAGTGGTATGAGAATACAACCAACTAAAGCGCAACGAGGTGGGTTTCTTGGAACATTACTTGCATCAATAGGAATACCAATGATAATGAAAGCACTTACTGGAGGTGAACATGGTAAAAATGGTAGTGGTATGCAGGTACAACCTCTAACGTATCCTCCATATACACCAACGTATACACCATATTTGATGACGGTTGGTGAAGGTATGTAAATTGGTAGACCACCTCGACAAAGGTCTCGAGGTTCAGGAAACGAAAAAAAGGCAAGGGATTACTGCTAGGAAAAAACAGCCCATTAAATGGAATTCCGATTTTAGGATCGATATTTTAAAAAAACCAAAGTTCATAAATAATGCAATAACAAATTTTGATATTGATAAATGGATTAAATATCTCAAAATTAAGGATTTTAATGGTGTTCCTTCACGTGATACCATAAAAAACATAAACAAGTCTGGTTATTTCATAGTAAACTTTGATGGTAACAGTGGGGTGGGACTCATTGGGTGGCTATGAAATTGACGAAATATACTGTCATATATTTTGACTCTTTTGGTTTACCTCTTCCAGAAGAAATAAAAACACTGCCTGAAAATTATATTTATAATAGCACGCAATATCAAAAAAATTGTAGCGTATTATGTGGGTATTATTGTATATATTTTATAAATGAGTTATCAAATAACAAGAGATATTCTGAAATATTGAAACGATTTTCAATGATTAATTATGATATTAATGAAGAATATATAAAATCTTATTTTACATAGTTAGACAATCTAACTTGACATACTAACAAATAATGGGTGTATTTGATTGTAGCAGTTCGAAAAGTGGTGGTTCTAAAGATGGTAATTTAGCTTTGGAATCAAAAGTAAATGTTATTCAGTCTGAATTACGAACAACTGCAGACAAGTTAAATAAGTTGCCATTTAACGCACAGGGAAATGTTAGTAAAGATATCGATCTTCAACAAAAAACAATAATCAATGTTCCTTTACTACTTAGTACATCTTTCGTTGCAAGTAAAGCTTATGTGGATAAAACAATTGGTGGGGGAAGTGGACTTGCAATAGATGGTACTGGAAATTATAATGCAAATGATAAAATAATATCCAATGTGAAAGCTCCTGTAGCCTCTAAGGATGTAGTTAGAAAAAGAGATCTGGTCGTTGCTGGAATGAGTGATGTGTGGAGTGGTTCAACAAGTAGTGTTACAATTAACGTTGGAGACGCATTTCATTTCAAATCAATTTATGTTGAATGTTCTAATCAAACCACTAATGAATCATATGAAGCACGAGTTGATACATCAACGATTACTCATGGAGTTGCTATATTTCTCAACACAGCTCGAGACTTTTTTTTCTGGCACGATACAACAAATAAAGAATTTGTACTACCAGCTTTTTACTCTGGTGGTTGGAAGTTAACAAAAATAAAAGCACAGTATAAGAGTCTGGTAGGCAGCTCTGCTGGATCAACAAATGGTGTTGCTATCGCTAGTATTAAAACTGAACAGAATAGAATGGTTTCAGTAGATAAGACGTATTTAACAAATCACATCAGAGACGCTTTTTCGGGTTTGTATATCGATGAATATTTCAAAAATTATGCAGAATGTACGCAATAGATAGCGGTTGGGATCATGAAGTAACATATGATGCTACTACAAAAAAAATGAGTAGGTTAAGCGATAATGCACTTTTAGAGTTGGATGCTACTCAAACCACAGTATCTAAGCAACCGAAATTATGTTTAAAAAGTGAAAAAATAAATAAAAGATACTTTTTAAGTTTTTATGGATTTTCATCTCAGCGGATTATTTCATCAATTGATTTAAATTCTACTACAAGTGTTATTGACGTTGTAAATGTGTTTATTGTGTACAAGTTAAAATCATTCAACGCTAATTCATACTGGACGAGAAATGGTTTATTTGGACATGATATTGTTGGACATAATAAATATATAAGTTTTGGACCTAGTGGTGATTTAGTCGTAGCTGGGGTAGTTCCTAACTTTATAGTTATAGGGGCTAATACTGTCTTTGGTAATACACCGATAGCACCTCAACTAAAGCAAATGCAGGTGAGGTTGCAAAATGGTGTTGTTTATCTATGTATTGGGATGTTTATAGTACACCATTAACATATAAGAGTTCGGTGTGGTGTAATGAAAAAGGTTGGCTAATTTTACATCTAGATCATCAATTGGGAGTACACAAATGACATTTGGAAAATTAGATCCTAATGGAATTGCTCCTTTAGATGGTGATATCGTACTCTTTGGGTTATATAAAGGATTCGTAATAACTGAAGACATAATTAAAATTCATCATAAAGTTCTTTGTTCGAGATATTTGGTAGATCATGATCCAATTATTATTTGATTGAAAAAATAACAAAAAAAGAATGATATAAGAGATGACTGACCCTATTGAAGTGGTTCATTATGTAAATTGCTTTATAGATCAAGCCGCTGGTTGGTTTGATAATGATTTCAATATCGTAATACTAAAATCGGCTTTAGCTTATCAGTATTTATTTTTAAAAATTTTAAGCAATTAATTTCCATTCAAACAATATTTGAAGAAAACGATGGTGAGATTGGTTTAATCGGACCTCGAAATTCATGTTGTACTCACATCTTAGAAAGATTATTTGGTAAAATTAGTTGCTGTCAAACACACAGTATCTTACATGACGCCTATGGTAGATTTTATCTTAAATAAAAACTAGATAAAGGTTATTGCTACGCAATAAAAAGCGCTCTTGGGTGGATGAAAAGATCTCCACTGTTTGGACACGTCATGGGGCTTTCATTTTCAATTATTCACAAAATCTAGCAAAAAAAAAATGCCACAATCATTTTAATAGGTCTGATTCGTTTAGACTTTTAGTCTATTTTTTGGTTCCTTACATATCAACTCAATACAATACTTCTTAAATGATGAGTTAGGTATATCTTCTACTCCCGTATACATTATATATGCGGTGTATTTCTCTTCCTCGATTAGATACTTATTGATTTCATAATCTTCAATTAGTGACTTATTAGCAAAACATTTAGCAACTTTCATCGTATTTTGGTTTTCAAGTGTGATAATCATGCTAAAACCATATTTAGTTTTAATAGTTTTCTTACTTATCAATCTATATTTTACGTAGCGTGATAATCTGTTTCTCGAACTTTAAAAAAGTCTTCTTCTGTTGGAAATTCAGTTTTTACAAATTCCTCAGTTGTTAGATAATCCACATCAAAATACTTATTACCATTTTTCATCTCTTTCTTTCCTCTAGAAATAGAATACTCATATCCTTTTTTATCTTCAGCTTCTCTTATCTTCTTCATTAGAGTAGAAGGAGCAAAAGGAGAGAATTTCTTCCCCATCTTCATTAACGAAGTTAATTATTAATGATTCACCAAATTTAGTTGTGATTAATTTCATACTATATAACCTATAACATTGATCTGTTTTAAGTTCAGCAAATTTTACTTTTTCTCTTCCAGACATTTTTGATATTCATAGATGCTATCTCGTTAGACAATTCGAGTTAACTTTTGTTGTGTTGCTTTTATAAACTATCTAATATTAAATCTTCAACAAAAAAATAAGTAAATCAACTCTATTCAAATCTTTTTCTGAAATTCATTAATAAAAACGTACCATTAAAATCTAACCATTAAAAAAAAATCTAATACCAAATATGTTCTAGCGTCATAATCACCCTCTACTGCTAGTACAGACGTCAACATATTAAAACGTGTTTGGTACCGTAGTCAGCCTCTCTAGCTAGTCCAGACACCCGCGGAAAAAAGCACTCGCCAAAACATGTTTGGGGTCGTTCCCGTCCTCTCTAACTAGCATAGAGCCAAGTGCGCTGAAACCGGCCTTTTACAATCTACTCATACACAAACAAAAGATAAGGAACAATTATACTCAGATGCAACCAAACACACAATAAATTCAACGACTCAATTTCAACATTATCCCGACAGGTATCAACGATCACCATCATCCATTACGAAACAACGAACTTCAACAAACTTCAACAAAAAACAGTCTGCAACATATTCAAGTCGACCATCACCACCTCCTCCTGTTACCACATCAAACTATTACGATGCATTACAAAGTAACAAATCACGCAACGAACAATGCTATATTCCAGAAAGTCATGCACATGCACCTGCACAAACCACGGCAGCACAAACAAGAAAAAAATCAATGATTCCATGATCAAACATTTACAGCCATTCAAGATGATGCTGGGGTCAGCTTTAGTAAACAAACTGTGCGTCAGTGGTGCCAAATTCTCCGACATGTACCACTATATCATCCCTTCAACTCAATCTGGGTATGCTAACTTTGTGTTACATGTTGGGACGAAAGATTTGTTCAAACCTGAAACAGGTACCATTGCAACAAATATCGCCAATTTAGTTTACCGCATTAAGTTACACACACAAAACTACTTTCCCATCCAAAATCACAATTAATACCACAAAAATACCCAAAGACATACACACACACCACTAAACATCCAAAAACACTTTCCCACTCAAAACCTCCATTCATACCACAAAAACACACAGAGACACACCACACAC
>JAYJMH010004864.1:0-26773 GCA_036873815.1 Phacellophora camtschatica | reverse complement strand
TATTTGTATATATTTCACGCATACACATATTAACTAAAAGTTTACAACAAGTTTGATTTAAATTAGTCTCACATTCATTTACTCGTTGTTGTTAAAAGTTTAGAGTTTTGTTTTGTTTGAAGACATGGGTCAAAACTAGCAGCCGTGTTTCGAAAAGTTTTTAAAATTTGCAGGCTCTTTTCTATTATTATTAATTTTTATATGTGTGATAAAGGAAGCCATGCTGCTGACTCGAATGAACAGAGCAAGCTTAGAAATGTATAAAATGTATATCTATGTCAAAATAACTTTGTTACAGATGCACATTGAATGTTTCAAAAATATAACAAACATTAACTTCAGTGCTTCAGTGTAGGAGTTTTGGTAAGAACAACTAGAAATAATGTTAATATAAATTACTAATTTGACCTGTTTTTGAAAATGTTTCTAGAAAGATTTGCTGTTAAACTACGCAATGAGAATTGTGTGCCAAATTCCAAGGTTCAAGAGCTTCAATTTCTCACTGAGAGCAGCTTTAATCACAGATGTTCTGCTACCAGAGGTAAGGTTAAACACGTGCAAGGAATTTTGAAAACTGAGTTTGAAATTCCCGTCAAGTTATACATTTTGATGCTATTTAGAAAAGCGTTAAATAATAGAGTTCCACTTATTTATGTTGATTGTTTTTCATTTCTTATTGAATCTGTTTCTCAATTATAGATTAGGTTATCAAATTATTGTGCACAGGGGTGCCGGAAGCACGGGGCAGCGGGGACAATCGCCCCCTTGCCCTTCCGAAAATTTGAAAGTTTCTTTATTTTCCTATTGTTTTGTCCTAAAAAGTAAGATTTTGACCCCAGCCCCTTCCATCGCCCCTATTTGTGCAACTATTACAATCAGTTATTTACCTGTAATCAGATTGATAAAGATTTGATCCTATATTCGCGCAAATATATTCACGCAATATAAAATGAAACGAACATATAAAATGATTTGATTTTTAGATTCTTGCCTGCCTCATTCACATTAATGATGATCTGACCATCTCGTGTGCAAGGAGATTAATGCTTGAAGATCCATCAAGCAATTCATAAATCAACATCAGAAGGGTTTGGCCAGTCTTTGGATATGACATGATATGCTTTTTTTTTTAGTTTATTTCTTTTAAGTTGGTTAATATAATAGCTATAATTTTACAAAAATCTAACTAATTCATACCAATTAATACAATTACGGAAATTACATGAAGAATATATAGAAACAAAATTTAGAATATAAGATGTGATAATGTTGACCTATGAACTATGTTAGATGTGATAATGTTGACCTATGACCAACATTTTGAACATACTGCTTGCATAGGTTACATGTGCAATTGAAAGATTGTACGTTCTTTATTTCTTTCTTTAAAATACTTGAAGTCGGAGAGCTTTTTATTTGTTCCGGAAGCGAGTTCCAAATTTGTGTTAAATCCATGCAATTTGTATCTTGGTTCTTTTGTTTTGAATTGGGGTTGTCTTAAGTGAAAAGGGATATCATTGATAGAAAAAATGTTGGATTAAGGCCATTAAATGTTTCATATATTTCGATTGCAAGAGTTTGCAGATTTCTGTGATGGGTTGTAACAGTTTTACTTTTAGTTAGTAATTCCTCGGAAGTTGATTGATAATTATTGTGAGCTATCCTTAAAGCTCTTTCGTGTATCTTATTAATGCGCCTATTGCTATTTTTACTGCATAATATCCGGACAAGAGGGCTATAGTTGAAAAGTGATAAAATAAATGTTTTCATTAGAAGTATACGTTTTATTTTATTCGTATATGCATATGATATGATCGTGTTTGATCATAGTTGTGGACTTGCTTATTTCATTTCTATATTTCCTACCAGTAATAGATGGTTTAAAACAGTTCCAAAGTCAAAATAATTTTTTCATAATTTATTATTCGTAAATTGGGCACTGAGACGCTATTTTCGACCAAAAACACGCCTTTAGTAGCCAATTTTGAAATTGACTTTATTTCTGATCGTGTTTGATCATAGTTGTGGACTTGCTTACTTCATTTCTATATGATATCTTGGTATTTCACCAAATTATTCAGTAGACAGGCCAGCAAGTGCAGCAGTGCTCGATGCTACCCAGTGAGTGAGTGAGTGAGGCCAGGATTATTAAAACATAGACGTAGCGTAAATAATTATAATAGTGATTTGATTTATTATATCGAATTGTCTGCAATGAGGCACCCTCAAGTACGAAGGCGCTTACATAGAAACACTGTCCCTTTTACAACAACGAATCAGCATGTCAAGTGAAGAGAAACTGTTATAAGAAAAACGTCTTCAACGAAATAATTATTACTAAAAGCAGTTAAGTTATCATCGAATTGGTGTTTTGTTTCGGAAGAAGCTACTTAGCATATATTACGAAAAAAGTTTCGCATTTGAAAGCTCTAAACTTAACAACAAAAATAATATTCGTTACAAAAGTCTACAATCTTAACTTTCTACTTGGAAACCATACGTTGGTTCTTCAACAAACAAAAAAACGTTCATTTCAAATTTGAGACTTGCTATACTGATGATGTTGTATTATAACAACCTACTTAAAATAAGATCGACATTAAAACATAAATTTTACTGCTCAATTTTAATATTTTTCCTGTGTTCACAAAAAATACCTATAAACAATATCTGAACAAATAAGGAACGCCTTTAATTCATATTCCTCCTTTTGCACGTCTATTGCCATGGACGATAAATAGCTTTAAATGAGCAATCAAATTTGTTTCATTCATGTACGAGAGTTGACTCTTTAGCATCTTCATCGTTGCGTTCCTTTGCTCGTTGATCTGGGTGTTTGTGTTTTCGTATTTTCGATGCAAAGACACATTGTAGCTATCAGCACAAGCTGAAAGATAAACAAAATCAACCGTGAAGCATGCTCTTGTTTACTGTATCGACGAAAGAACGTAGCCTCGACAAATTATTACAATATAACTGATAATTTTAAAATCAGAACAAGACCTTTATGATTTTTCCAGTGGAATCGATCGACCAAGAATTTGCAGTGCATGAAAAATCCGGGATCCCTATTTTAGCAGTACTTGCTTAGTCTAGTTCCGAAGCTTATATCACATTGAGAATTTTTGTGGTGAATATCTTTCGACATTTACTAAAATTTTGCTGAAAAATTGTTGACAGAAAATGGTAAAATTTCTATGTATTTTTCTCAAAATCCGTACGCAGCCTCACCGCGAAACTTTTTAAATTGATAGACAATTTATTATTCTGTTCGAATTTCGTATCAATTATGTCGGGAAAAATTGGATGCGTTGGTAGGAAGAAAATATTCATTTGTTTATATTGTGCCCTTTGCAACTTTGCAACCGCCATATTGGTTTTATTTATTGTTTGTAAACTTCAAACAATAAACAACGGAGCAAACCTCGCTGACACTGGTAGTAATCGTAGCGAGCAATTCCATTATTTATCGCTTCGCAGCATTTTTCAAATATGCTACACATGAACCTCGGTTTCAAAATGAACTTGCGCGCGCATAAAATGATATTTCCTCTATGCTACGCTAATACACAAGGGCTTGTCATGGAAGTGTTTATGGCATGCTCTTGAAGAGTAGCTTTTGAAAACAATTTAACTTTTCTCAAGGAAAATACATTCAATTGATTTCAAAATAAACTTTTAATTTTTTTAGAAGCTACGCCTCAAAAGCATGAAGTAAACATTTTCATGAGCCAGTGCCCGTTTTAACACAACAAAACATTGATATTATTCAAAGGAGGACTTTAGTTTCCACTTTGACATGATTTTGAGATTTCAACTTCCATATCTCTGTGAATTTACAAACGATTTTGGAGAAATGTGCAGCAAACTTCAAGTTAATGATTCCAGATTGCATTTGTAACGCCTTGATTTTAGTTTTATCAATATTTTTTATATAACGGCGACAACATTTTTCGCAACACCTGATAGTTACCCAGAATAACAGTAAAAATTTGCATACATGAAAAGCCTTCAGTGGCAATTCCGTTCCAAAGTGTCAAAACAATAGAAAACACCGAACATAATATACGACACGTGAAGCAGCACCATCATTAAGGCTTATTTGGGTTAAACGCCAATTCTCCCTGGTGTCTACGGGCCTGAAGGATTGGTTGGTGGGTACTCAAAACATTGAGTTTATTCTTAAAGAAAATGTTTCTGGTAGACATCAAATTTTTAGTTTCTTATCAAGGACCTCACTAAGCTGAATGGGGAGGGATTCCTCAGGTTTTCATTTGCGAGCTTTTCCTATATCAAACAAAATCTACAGATCTACAATTCAACATAAACAGAACGATTTGACAGCGAAAATAAAATATTTCCTCTAATAAATGCATTTTGTCAACAAAGCACCTTCCTCTGATGAACGCCTCTCCTTTTGGTATAAAAATGGGGAAAAAACCTTGCTCTATGTTGTAAAATATGTACAACGTCTTGTATGCAAAACTGTCTTGTACAACTGCCTTGAAGATAATCTTAAAAGTTTTGTGTATTAGAGGAAATACCTTACCTTATTTGTTTTAAATATACTTCTGCGAAGCAGCAAGACTGGCGTTAGTCCAGTAGTCGGTCCTGCTTGGGTGTCCCAAAAACAATTGGTTCGATTACACACGTTAATTTCACAATCCTTGGAAAGTTTACTATGCACTACTTTGAGATACCTCACCAGTGATTTTCTGAAGCCCCATCAGCTCCGTTTGATATTTGTACAAGCTAGCAACCTGGCTTTCAAAGATTGCTCGTGTTTTAGTGATTTGCACAAACGCACCTGAACCTATTCCGCCTGCGGTTGCATCTGCAGAGAATCCTCCATTCAAACTTTGCTTGCTGAAATGCAAACGAATCCATTTCCTAGCTGCGGCGATACCACCTCCACTAGAAAATTGATACCTTTGGGTCGAGCCTTTGAAGAACGCTTCAATTGCATGATATCCTGGGAAACGGGCCTTTGGCATGCACCAAGAAAACTCTTTCTGTTTCTGCACAAATTCAGCAAGATAGTTCACTCTGAATTTCACGAGTGGTAGAATGTCTTCTCTTTTCAAGAAGCTGTCGCCAAAGCTCTGCTCGCATGCAGCTAACAATGCACCCAGTTGCTGGGAACTTTTATAGTTTGATGTCAGCAGAAACCCGGTGAAATTCTTTAATGAGTTATCTGAGCTGGAAATATCTGAGGTGTTTTGTAACAACTTCATGATGCCAATGATATCGGCTGTGCTGAGCGCACGCACCTTCTCTTTTGCTTTTGGCAAAACAGTTTCGATAAGCACTGTTAAAGGTACGACATCAAAACTCTTCACATTTTGAACGAGTTCCAGGCATTGGTGGACATTGAACTTTGATCTTTCCCTGACTACGTAAAGAACAAATTCATTGACTCTATCGCTGTTTAATGCTTCAACTAGTACAGGAATTATATTGGCAATTTCAGAAACACTCAGCAGATTTGCCTTTTCTTTCAGAACAGGAACGACAACATCAAAAACATTTCCTGATTCCAATGACTTCAATTTATAAATTCTTTGAAGAATTTTGATGGAATCGTGCACATTGGATTTGCATGTTTTCGCGATCACTTCCAAGGCAAAATCTTTGGCACTTGCAGGCAAATCCTTGTCAAGTAGAGCAACAAACTGGCAGATTTCATCAGTTGCAATGTTAGTAATGTTTTCTTGAATTCCAGGAAAGGCGGCATTCAAGAGCTGAGGCATGCTAGCATAGCTGGTAACATCTGGTATGAATTTGATACAGTTGTTTGCATTTGCTACTGACATGGACTTTGTAAGTTCTTCTGTAAAACTCACAACTTCTTTTGGTAAACTTTGCTTTACCTTTTTCATCAACTGCAGTATAGCATCATTCGTCAGGTTTGTTGCATTTTCCTTAACCCCAGGTAAGATTGCACGTAGAATTGACGATTTCACGGTCGCCGGGACACCAGAAAGCGTTTCAACAAACTGCAAGCATGCTTTTGAGTGGTTTTTTGATGCTGCTTCAAGTAACTGCAATAGGTCCTTGCTAATAAGCGACCATTTAAATTTCTTCAGACAAGCATAGAGTCCCGATTGCATGTTGCTCAAATTTTCATTTGTGCTGATAACTTTAGCGATGAAATTCTTCAGCAAGCTTGCATTCTTGAGGTTGCCAATGGCTTTCAATACCAAGGAACATGGACAGTTGTCTCTGGAACTGTGTCTGTACATGTAGTCATAGCTCGAATCTGCCTTGGAGCTCCATTTCTGAATAAGCCACTCGATGTTCTCTGTGGCTTCTTGTGTAAGCTGGGGGTCTTTTGACTGATTATATGCATGTCCTGCTATTTCAGAGGTGTCTCCTTCCTCTCTGATGATTTCGTTCTCTCGGGACTTCCTGACAGCTACAATGATATATTTATGAAATACTTCGGTCAATGTTGGTCCATAATTCCCTTGATACGACTCTTCATCCCTCTCGACTGCTTCTCCCCAGATTTTATTGAAATCCGAGTTACTCCCAACAAAACATTGCTCTAAATTTAACCGAAGAAGACTTGGATGACTTACTTTGGTGCCGTCAAACGTCTGCCAATCTTCGATAGATTCTTCATTATCGCAAACGTCCCAGTTTGGGCTGTATGAACCGTGTCTTCTCCAACCAGGATAATCCCCGGTGCTTGTTACATTTCTCTCGGCTTTCGCAATGTACAAAGATAGCTTATCTTCTTTCTTCGTGCCTTCATTAACATCCTTTAAAGCCGCTCCCAGTTGAGCATCATGACCTTTCAAACTATCAGCACCAAGATTAAGGCCAGAGTCGCTATACAAGTGCTCTAATCCAAAGACAAGAACCTTTGGCTCTTCATTCCACCGAGAAAAAGTTTTGGCAATGTTTTTAGACACATCCTTGAGAGTATCAAATGATGGGGCCTTGCCTCGTCCTTTCCAGCACAAATTGTATGCAAGCATGCACCGATAGCCATCAGTAACTTTCTCTACTTCGTGCTCAACATCAGAGTAATGAGCAGCAAAATGAGCCTTGAATGGTGCATAACCTGAAACCTGTCCAAAGTCGTACCTCTCAGTCTTCCCATCGTGGTGCACAAGTAGATTTCCACCTTTGTAATTCGAGGGCAATTGGATGAGCAATGTGGCGAACATTCCTGGAGATTTTTCTGTGTCTCTATGTTTCTGAAAAAAAGATGTGTGCCTTGTTTTAGTTTGTGTATTCTCATAACCTGAAAGAAATTATAATAACAAATTACGACACCACAGGGAGCATGGACTTCACACAAATCAACGCATACCAATTTAAGTATCAATGCTCATAAATTATGAATTGCACAAAAAAATATTCATGTTCGATTTTGTGCATGGAAAATTTATGCATGGAAAATTCTATGCATTTCTTGTATGGATTTGCACGGATAGTAAATCTAATGGGTAGACAAACGATGCAACATTTCAAGCAGCATTTGTATGTCTGCATTTTTGTAAGGAACTGGGGCCAAGTCGCTGAACTTTGGATTTTAGTATCTTTGGATATTCATGCAACAATGCAACAATTATGAGAATTTTCAAACTTGATGCAGCATTATGCAGGTGGCCAAATGGTGCAGGATCAGGCATGGAATAAATTTTGCATGAAATATTGCATTGTTTAGCCACGGCTTCATAGATTGCGACACAAATGGGCAATTTGATCACAAAATTTCTCAACAAAAGGCTCGATTTTTGCCACAATGTTCGTAGCGTAGTACTGTGTTAGGAAAGCAATTTTGGCAATCATAAATGAAATAAATCGTCTGCAAATCATATTAGAAATGATAGGTGGAAATGATCGTAATATCAATATCAAATAAGTTGATTAAAAATAAGATTTTAGGATCTTTTGAACGGTTATTGTCTTTTGATCCATGGAGAACACCAAGTGAACTTTTGAACGATGGTGTGTCCAGTCATTGAATGTTCTTAAAGCACATGTAAATAGAGTAGACAAGGAGCAAGTGATACTGTCTGTAACTCGTTTGTTAATTCAGTAGAATCTCAATAAGTCGAACCTTCAAGTGAAACAAAAATTTGTTCAATTTATCGGGAGTTCGAGTTAACGAAGGACAATTCAGTGCAGAAAGGGCGAACGGGACATAGGAAATTGTTCGAGTTACCAAGAGTTTGAGTTAAGCGAGTTTGAGTTACCGGGGTTCTGCTGTAGCTATAACAGAACAGAACAATTCTACCTTCGACAGACAACTTCTTATACTTGACTTAATGAATAATGCATCCGTATAACTTCTCCCTGAACTAAATAATTCACTGAATAGATTTAACTGAGTTTAAACGGGACTATACCAATGGGAACCTCTTGGGTCTTAATAAAACCGTACAATATCGGGAAGCAACGTTTTAAATGTTTGAGAGTCTCTTGTTGAATCATATGTCTTAATGATAAAATTATCTTGACAACGTGCAAAAATAATGAGGCACGTAAACGTTCTAGTACCCCCAAAACAGCAACCTCGGTGGTAAACATATCAAAATTTACTTATATATAATCGGTATGATCTTCATATGTTAGAATTAAACAGGAGGTTGTTCATGGGTTGCTCTGCATGTTAATGGGTTATTCTTGGTTTGTTCTGCTTGCTCTTGGGTTGTTCTTGGTTTGTTCTGCATGCTTTTGGGTTGTTCTTGGTTTGTTCTGCATGTTCATGGGTTGTTCTTGGTTTGTTTTGCTTGCTCTTGGCTTCTTCCGAGTCGTTCTGTCTTTTAGAAACGACAGTTTAACACTGGGGTAAGAGGTCAGAACTGATCAGGTGATAGAGTGGCACCAGCCCCTATCTGGTAGCTAAAGAAAGTAGCTGCGAGCGGCTTAGCATATAATATATTATATATACTTACCAATTTTTACACATTGGTAACACATTTTAAAGAAAATAATTACCTTAAAATGTCCACCCTTTTCGTAAACCAGGAATTTGTATAAAACAGCTTCAACAGAGGACCCTTCGAAACCCAAAGCATTGCCAACACGTTCCACAAGACTTCTGATAGCCGTCTGCCACAGTGGGTGTTTTAGCGTCAACTTTTTAGCATCAATTTCCCAGCACTTTCGTACTTTTTCATCTGTCACTGTTTTAAGACCTTTTCCATATGGTGCTCTAGATGAAAAGAGACAAGGAATGCAGTTATAACAAGTGCCCCACAAAAAGCAAAAATTCTCATAAATGAGCATGGGCAGTTTTTCTAGGATTGGTGTAATTTAAGGAATCCGGAACTGAGGAATTCAGTAATCTGGAACCATGGAGCAATTGAATTTGGAACTACAGGGTCATGGAACTGTGGAGTCACGGAACTTTGTCACAGGTATAAGTTACCAAACACAAATTCTCTGGAATTCTATGCAATGAAATTGTAGTGACTAAAGACTGAAGGTTTGAACTGTCAGTTTTATGGCAACTTTCTTTGTCATGGAAGAAATTTTGTTCTTTTAATAAACTTAAGAATTTAAGAATCTGTTCATATAAAGGCTAGAAAATAAGTGCTGTGTAGACAGAAATAGTTTGTTTTCTCACTTTGACTCTTTAAATAATTTTTGTTCTACATTATCAGTTTTTATTTTTGCCCTTGCTTGGTTTAATGGTCGTTTCTACTTGTTTGGTTTCACTGTGGTTTCTAATTTTTTGGTTTCCCTGTCAGTTCTATTTGTTTGGTTTCTTGGTCATTTCTATTTGTTTGGTTTCTTGGTAGTTTCTACTTGTTTGGTTTCCCTGTCGTTTCTACTTGTTTTGTTTCTTGGTAGTTTCTACTTGTTTGGTTTCCCTGTTGTTTCTACTCTTTTTGTATTATAGTAACTACGTCAATGCATGCAAATATTAAAGTAGTCAAAAGGTTTTGATAGATAAAATCCTACTTAGCTTACTTTGTACAAAGTGGTATCAATTTATCAGCAATTTCTTTTGTCATCGGGAAAGGGACCAGTCCATGACCTTTCACTTCCAGGCCAGGCAAAGTTGGAAGCTGATCTGCAGTTCCCCCAAAAGAGAACTTAATTGGTACACCTTTTGAAAGGTTTTTCACTATTTCTGCCAATTGCTCCTTGAAGGGCTTTGAAGTTTTATTGGCTCCATTCATCTATGATAAAGATCATTTCAAAATATAAATTGCATATCATTATCAACGCAGTAATAATTAAATCAATACAAGTTTTTAAGATAAATTTATGTTGTAAAAAGTATTGTGGGCAACATTTCACATTAATTTTATCAAGTTCTTATTAATAGTAACTGCAAATCTATTTGATTCTTTCTATTGTGTTTCAATAAAGAGTACTCTTTTGCTAAAAATTATGAAGTGCAATTCTGTCCATTGATGTGAAAATTATTGTCCAAATTAACTTTTCATATGTAAATAATGAATACAAATTATCATTATTTAAGTTGTTGGGATATTATGAAAATAATAATAATAATAATAATAAAACAATTTACCATGCGACGTTTCTTGGGAGAACTGCTATCTACAAAATTTAAATATTTTACATCAATTAGTTATAATGATTATCAATCTTTGATATTAAACCTAAGAAAGAATTATGCTACTCAAGTGGAATAGTAAACAAATGGAACATTCTCCCAGCAAATGTTGTGAATGCACAATCAGTTTTGGACTTTCAACGTTAATACAACCAATTCTATATAATACAACAAATTATTTAATGTTTGTACTACTGTAATTTGAATAACAAGTACAACTTTGAATATATTTAGAGACATGTAATAGGGTTTTAAAAGCCAATGGCCTCTTATATATATTCTCATCACATTATCTTATTATTATTGTTAACCCAGTATCATGCAGTAGTACTATAGGGCAGACATAGTTTTTAATCATAATGAAAGTTTTCATTCTATTGCCAGATTCACCTAATATCAGGTTCACTGACCCAATCTATTACCCAAAATTGTTCTTTTCACAACTTGGTTGGCATAGTATAGTGGGCCACAGTATTACTCATTTTGCACATATATTTCTTTATATTGTAAAAACATGTATTTTAAAATCATATATTTGCACTGGACGTTTATGTCAATTAGCTAGTAAAGCTTTATTTGTTGACTAACATTAAATAAAGGAATGAAAAAGATAGATGTATTTTTATAAGCACTAATTTCAAGTTCCTTGCATGTAAGTCTATACAGGATAAATGCTGTTTTGCTTTTACCCTCTACTGAGCCATTAGAACATACCATAATGCCATAAATGACACCTGGGTGCTTATTTAATTTTGAGTATCTTTAGGTGGATGCTTATTCACAGGTGGTGCTTCTTTAGTTAAAGAATTAAACATCAACTTTGAAGAAGTCAAGATGAACAAAATTGTTACCTTGCTTGTCTAGCTTTCCAAATAGCTAATTTGACAAATTTTAAAAAACAATTCAATCGTTTTTCTGGGACAAAGAGCAAGAAAATTGAAAGATAAGAGTCAATAAATGATGTCAAGGCCATTTCTGGGTGTGTATGAAATTCCCTAGTGTCTGCAAATTGTTCCAATCCAATGTGATATAAAACCTGATGCAACTTAACTCTATCTAGACTAGTGTACTGTGTGCCATCCATTGATTGTGATGCATGAAACTGATTTTAGGGGCAGCAAACATGATAATTTGTTACTGAATGCATCATAACATGACGTTTTGGGAAGGGGGTTTTGGTTACAATGTTTTCAAAAATTTCAAATTCCATACTATCTCACAATTAATAATCAAAATAACAGTTTATTGTGAAAATTGCTAGGCCATCAAAAGGCTTCAGGTGTCAGTTTGTCAAATACTAATGTCATGTTTTGGCCCCCGTTTTGGCCACGGGGGGTCAGAGAAATAACGTGGTAATGATATTTGTTTTTGTGTATGTGGCCCTCCCACAAAATCTGAAAGTCACAACTGCTGCAGACTGCCACTGGATAAATTGCCTACATACATGTGAGATGATTTGTTCAAGTTAAAGCAGATTTCCCTAGATTCTGCAGAAGTGGGCTTCTCAAGAAGAATCCTATAAGTTTTATGGCCCAAGGTAGGCGGACAACCACGTTTTCCTTTACCACGTGGCCGTTAACTCAACGCCCTGTTTATTTCCCGCCAAAATTTCCAAAATAATCATATTAATGAAATCTCGTGTTTGTCTCGCTTCCTCTGCCCCATGCCTCGATCTCTCTCTGCAATTTCATTTTGAAAGAAACTTATAATGTTTGTCAAAGCTAAACTATCGAAAGTTTCGATGTTCGGGAGCTTTCATAAACTTGGAAAAGAGGAAACCGTCTGCCATTCCCACTAAAACTTTCCCGCCAAAATGTTGGCCTCGCCAGATCAGATCGGGAGAAAAAAAGAGGAACGAAACTTTACCTCAAAACTGCAGAAAGAAGATGTTTGCCTTCACACAACTTAATAATTAAATGATTCCTATATAGTTTAAAATTAAATTAAATGAAAAGTCGCCTTACTAAGTGGATCATTAGACAACATCATAGTTTGTTTTTGATGGCAATCTTTGGAAATCCCTGGTCTTGTGGCTTGTCTCCATGAATACTTCTCTCACATCACGTGCGTATAATAAATTAAATGTTCCTTCACAGCAACTATTTTTCCTCCAGTTTTTCCTCCGTAATTCTTGACGGATTGCCTGGACACCGGTAATCTAAATTTTGAAAATTTTCCAGATAAACATCCGATAGGAAAGTATAATTGTTCCTTTTTGTGGATATATATTTTCATTTTCTCATTTTCATCGAGAAGACGTGCTCCTCTTTCGAGTGCATCTGTCTTGTTTACATACAAAAATAACCATACTAAAAATAAAACTTATAATAATAAAACATGCACGAACATTATAAAACCATGAACGAACTCCTCTGACGTCGAAGCACTGGTGTCCTCTGACTGACCACGGGCTTTGGGAAAAGTAAAATTTGTATTTATTCCCACTTCTGTTTTTTCTATTTATTCCCACTGGTATTGAGACAATAGTTTGCCTTTTCACCTATTTTTTACAAACTTTCTGAAAATTTGAGGTAAAGTGGCAAGGAAAACGGAAACTGAAGCTCAGAAAACATGGATAGGAAATCGCTTAGAGTAGTAATTCGATTAGTTTCATTCAAAATTCAACCTTTGATAGGAAGGCTTAATCAAGTAGGGGGGCTTATTCGAGAGAGGGCATATTCAAAAGTCAGCTTCCCTTGGAGTCAGCTTTACTTCTTCCTTCATTTTGTTGACGATAAATCTACACGAAGTAGATTTGCATTACACTTCATCCATCTCACATTAATATTATTCAAACCTACCCAACTCTTTAACCCCCCCCCCCTTAATGAGACCTCTTACTACAGAAATTTCAGGAAATTTCCAGCCCCCTCTCTTTAACAGTAACTCCGCACTCTAGTATTAGGGACCCTAGAGTTATGTCACAAAATTATGTCAACAAAACCACATAATGGATATTCTTTGAAAGGCAATCCAATGCCCGCGCTCAGCCAAAAAACATACCAATATTATTGGTAAAATTGAACAGGCAATTAAATTCGTAACACTCTATAGTTCTGGATTTGATCAGGTGACTACTATAACACCATACTTGTAGTGTGGTTAACGAAGAAAAGCTTTAACAAGTATGTATGTATGACTACGCCATTAAACATGCATATCTTTTGTGTTATCATATGGTGTTATTTCTAGAGTATCTCACAAATTTTGCTTTTTGATTAAATTTTTTGCTTTGTTTCAGAGATGTTGCCAGCTTATTGTCATAAAGTGATGCATTTGCAAATATTCCTGAGAATCACGGTACATTTTTGTATTATGCTTAATCCTATTCGACACAAGGTATGATATGCCATTGTTCTGGATTTGATTACCATTTTTGGAGAGTGGTCAACAAAGGAAAGCTTTAACCTTACATATCTTCCTGACTCATTGTCAATTATCTGAAACATGCACCATTCGATTGGCATTGATGAGTACTTTCAATTAATATATAATTTGTTCATATATGCATACATCAGCAAAATGTGTAATGTATGACGTCATTCACAGTTAGAAGTCATTTCTCTAACTAAAAGTGTACAATAGGAACAGTCTATTTCAAATATGTTTCATCGTGTTTGTTTGATTTAATGTAAGTCAATATCATTCGTAACAAGGAGCAATGTTGCAAATAGACTGCAAAGGGAATCAGCTAATATAGCAATAAGGTAATCAAAATTTAATTGCTCTAAAAATATAAACTTAAAAATTCTAAAAACTATGTATAATGAATCTATAATATTTTCCCGGCCAATTTGAAGGATGTTTCCAAAAATTAGTAGAGTAAATCATGAAACAGAATAATATTTGCTAAGAAGCGAAAACTTTGCAAACATCTAGCATCTACAAATAAACATAACATCTAAGGTCAAGTGAGCCTGGTTTTATTTTGTTGAGTCTTTTCCCGCAATTTTCAGAATGGACGATTTTTATTTAAAACCTCAAAACGTTAGGTAAAAAATGTCAATTGTAAAATTAAATAATAGATACATGTAGTCTAATGCTTCAACTATGGAGATATAATGAGAACCAAAAGTTGATATTTCTTTGCTTCAAGTGGCACGGCAATCTTAAAGTTAATAGAACTACAGACATAATTAGTAGCAACAGTAAAACTTTCCTTTAATTGAAACTCACCAACTCAAAATTCATAAAAGTACGTTTTGCAGCAGAAAAATAATTAATTACTTAGAAATAAGTACAAAATCAAATAATCAAAAAAATAATGCTAAAACAGTTAAGATAAACATAGCATGTTCAGATGCGCATTAAGTATAGTAAATCAGTTCGATTTCTCGACAACTACGGAACGGCAAATAAATACATCAATTTCTTTTTTCAATTTTGATCAGTATAGGCTCCGCAGGGGCAAGAACTTCTCTTGGTTGTATTTTGATTGGCACAGGCGTTTCTGGTGCACGAACTAAACGGTACTTTTGTAAAAGTCGAACTAATATGGTCTTAATTTCCATCTGTGCAAGGCGCATCCCAATGCAATTTCTTGGGCCACTTCCAAATGGCAAATATGTAAATGGTTTGATTGATTCCTTGTTCCCTGGTAGAAATCTTTCTGGCCTGTAAATCTCTGGGTCAGTCCAAAACTCCTCATCGCGGTGCATGCTATATACAGGAACCAATACTCCCATTCCCTTCTCAAAACGAAATCCGTTAACTGTACACGAATTGCTCACTTCGCGTGTTATTATAAAACCTAAAAAAAATAAAATTACATTTTCAGTTGAAAAAATCAGTTTGTCATACAAATTAATTATTATAACCTTTGAGCACTTTCAAAAAACAATAAGCATTTTCTGGTCTCTAGATTTGAGGAAAACCAATCTATTTTATTATTTTAAAGATTCTTGTGCATATAAACGGTCCATTTAAGCAATGTGATATTTTAGAAAAAACTTGCCCACATGATAAATACCGATCATTTTTTCTCGAAATGTTGCTGAAAACTGTGCTCAGAAACAGAAGAAAACTTCGAGAAAAGGAGGTCTACAGTATAGCTTTGCAGGCACGCGCTTAAAATCGAAAAGTTTTGAATCGTGTGAAAAAAGTTCATTCTTATTGTTTCTAACATGTGTGCCCTTGATGCTAACCTATGTGCCCCTATCATCGAGTAAGGGGATAAACCAGTCTTCCCAAATTTCATCGATTCTCTATTTTCAGCAAAATTGCTAAAAATTACGGAATCTCGTACGGAGTGACGGAACAAATTGCCTATCGAAGAGTATTTCAAAATTTGATGCCAATTATACTATGATAAAAGTATAAACCAGCCAACGTTCACCGTTTATCACTCACACTGTTTCCTTTTGCACTACTCATTAGACTTGCTCGAAGTCTGTCTCTTCAGTCAGTGAAACGAGTATATTAAAAAAACCTTCTGCGGAGGTGAATTCTGGAAAAATTGTGGGAGACTCTCTCTCAATTTTTCTAAATTTTCCTCGCAAATTTTCCTCCACAGAGGACTTGCACGTTTTTGACGTTTTACTGATATTTACTGATGAAAGAGGTATCGAAAGAGGTAACTACTCATAACTAGAGTACCTGGGGGGTATAAGCGAAGTGTCTCAGAAATACACGCATCAAGATATGGCATTTGTTTCAATTCGTCGTACGTGGTCGTGTCTGGTGATTTGCAAACTTCCTTAATTTCATGTACGACTTTTTCTTGAATCTCTGGCATAACGGCAAAACTATAGCAAGCAAGGCCCAAAACATTACTGGATGTATCATATCCTGCGAGTATAAAAAGAACCATGTCTGCAATCAGCTCATTTTCTGTCAGTGATTTTCCAGAGTCTGAGTTTTGTGCGGCCATCATTGCGTGCAACATGTCCTACACATGGCATGAAAATAAAATTACATTAAAATAAATAAATAAAATTACATAATAATCAATAAATAAAACTACAATAAAATTTCATTGAGCAAACATGATACTGACAATACTGAAAATACAATTACTTCTTAATTACAATCAATAAAATTAAGCCAATGCGCGAATCTTTTGCTTCGTCAGAGCAAACTTTTCTAATTTTTGCATTGATAGGAAAAAAGCAGTAAAAATATATTTGATGAAAATAAAAAGACAATCTCTACAGTTGGGGGCATCTCTAAAATTGAGACCCTCTCAAGGGGTCCGTCCGTATTCCCTAGTTCCGTGATAAATTTAAACAGAGCACTATTTGAGTTTTTAAAAATTATTTAAATATATCAGGGCAGTTCCCCAAAACTCTTCAATTTTCCTTTTATTCCCAATAGAAATTTGAAATGTTCCATTGTTCCTATCAATACAAAAATGTAAATTCAATTGCTCTCCAGAACCCCTGAGTGGGCCTCCAAAGCATCTGTGAGATATATTTTAAGATACGCTATAGTTTCAATGAAATGATCAAACTTACTTTTCTGGTGGCTTCGCCGTTCTTTCTTCTTTCCTTGATTATGTCACGAGCAATTTTTATCATAGGGTTCCAACTGAAGCCCCATGATGAAAGACAAATTGCTGTTGCAATCTTGCCACCAATTATAGGTATCATGAGAGCCACATTAGGCCATGGTTTTGGATCCATTGCCTCTTTTGCTCTTTTCGTGATTATGTCATCAGGGTTTGTTTGACTTTCTGTTTTCATTCCAAATGCCGCTGACAAAATTACTTCCATGGTCACCATTTGCTGCCATCTATAAAAAAAACAAAGAGGAAAAATGACAAAAGCCTGATTTCCACTAGACACGTTTATTCGCGCGAAGCGACGTTTTTCGACCTTGGGCATGTACACAAAGAAATTCAACAAAAGTTGCAGCGAAAAATGTCAAGCTCGGCGACTTGCGAAAAGTTGGAGTGATTCCTACTTTTCGCGCAAGAGCTCCAGCCGACAGAACTTTGATCCCATCAAAACAGGGGATTATTTTTTGATTGACAGTCCAGACTGCCAATTTTTTATTTGGTATTTTTAAGGAATTGGCGCCATTGGCGCTTTTGCATTCGCACAAAATTTTCGCCTCAAAAAAGTATCCCCCGGGCTGTGCAGTCGTCAGTATTTATGGGTTCCATTCCATTGATGTAAAAGTTTAACGCAACTGAATCAATATCAATATAAGCGTAATAGTTTGTAGCTGATGTCTGAAATAACGTAATACAAAATAAAAGCCAAGTAAAAACAAAGTAAAAACAAAGTAAAAACAAAGTAAACACAAAGTAAAAGCAAAGTAAACACAAAGTAAAAACAAAGTAAAAACAAAGTAAAAACAAAGTAAACACAAAGTAAACACAAAATAAAGACAAAGTAAAAACAAAGTAAACACAAAGTAAAAACAAAGTAAACACAAAGTAAACACAAAGTAAACACAAAGTAAACACAAAATAAAAACAAAGTAAAAACAAAGTAAAAACAAAGTAAACACAAAGTAAAGACAGAGTAAACACAAAATAAAAACAAAACAAAAACAAAGTAAAAAAAGTAAAAACAAAGTAAACACAAAGTAAACACAAAGCAAAAGCAAAGTAAAAAAAGTAAAACAAAGTTAAAACGAAGTAAAACAAAGTAAAACAAAGTAAAACAAAGTAAAAACAAAGTAAACACAAAGTAAAAACAAAGTAAAAGCAAAGTAAACACAAAGTAAAAACAAAGTAAAAACAAAGTAAAAACAAAGTAAACACAAAGTAAAAGCAAAGTAAACACAAAGTAAAGACAGAGTAAAAACAAAATAAACACAAAGTAGAAACAGAATAAAAACAAAGTAAAAAAAAGTAAAAACAAAGTAAACAGAAAGTAAACACAAAGCAAAAGCAAAGTAAAAAAAGTAAAACAAAGTAAAAACAAAGTAAAACAAAGTAAAAACAAAGTAAACACAAAGTAAAAACAAAGTAAACACAAAGCAAAAGCAAAGTAAAAAAAGGAAAACAAAGTAAAAACAAAGTAAAACAAAGTAAACACAAAGTAAAAACAAAGTAAAAGCAAAGTAAAAACCTAGTAAAACAAAGTAAAAACAAAGTAAAACAAAGTAAAAACAAAGTAAAACAAAGTAAAAATAAAGTAAACACAAAGTAAAAACAAAGTAAACACAAAGCAAAAGCAAAGTAAAAAAAGTAAAACAAAGTAAAAACAAAGTAAAACAAAGTAAACACAAAGTAAAAACAAAGTAAACACAAAGCAAAAGCAAAGTAAAAAAAGTAAAACAAAGTAAAAAAAAAGTAAAACAAAGTAAAGCAAAGTAAAGCAAAGTAAAAACAAAGTAAAAACAAAATAAACACAAAGTAAACACAAAGTAAACACAAAGCAAAAGCAAAGTAAAACAAAATAAAAACAAAGTAAAACAAAGTAAACACAAAGTAAAAACAAAGTAAAAACAAAGTAAACACAAAGTAAAAGCAAAGTAAACACAAAGTAAAGACAGAGTACAAGCAAAACTTACTCATGGATATCAATTGCCTTCTTATCTTCGGCTGCTTTGGCTAACTTATTGATCAAAATATCTCCAGCTTCATGCATAATAAACATCATATTTTTTAATTTTCCAGAAGTGAATGTTGGAGTTAAAGTGCTTCTGATGTCCTTCCAACGTTGACCTTTGACAATTATCATCATGCTGGCCACTGGTTCGGGAAATTCCATTCCGCCATTCTGTTGTTATGTAAAAAAAAATCTAAATAGCTCTAAAAAATGTTGAGGAAAAAATGGGCCTATTTAAATAATCATTTTGTAAATAACGCATACTTTGTGCAGGGAAATTAAACGAAACAATTACATAACACAATGCAGTTAATGAAAAATAACTACACTATTTCCTCACACTATTCCCTCACAAAAAGCACATGCACTTATAACATAAATTTCTGATTTTTCGTAAACCCGGAGTTGCATGCGCCTATAAATATTCTTAAGAGTATAAAAATAGTAGACTATTTAGGGCCTGTAATGAGAAATAAGGCAATTTATCTATCAATAAATTTTTCATGTTAGTGTAATGAAATCCCACAGGAATGGAGATCGTCAGAATCGATGCAATAATGGTTTGGACTCCTGTTCTAAAAGCATTTCTCGGATTTTGTGATATTCCAATAATGTTGTGCTGTTCATATGCTTGTTTATATCTTTTGCTTTTGATGCGTCATTGGCGCAAATGCGATCCGCATAAATTTGGTGCGATATAAGCGCATGCGCCTTTAAGTGGGATGCGCATATATGCAGAGAGGTAGCAAGCATTTGAATATTGAGGAGGCACAAAATGTGAAGGGCACTTTGACCACACCCAGATCTTTGATGACCTAAACACCGATCCCTCAATTCTGCTTGTAGTAGGGATGATCTTTATACAAGCATGCGGTTAAATCAAACATTGCAACATTATTTTAAAATCATAATCTGCAATGAGCGGCGTCACCAGCCCTAAAAACTGGGGTGGAAGATTACTAGCGGGGGTCTGGGGATCACTCCCAGGAAAATTTTGTTTAACCACGCCCTTAGACCCTCAGAAAAGGCTGGGAACGGCCTTTTTGGCATTTTAATCTTTCATGAAATTTTTAAGAATCAAGGTCAAGGATCCAAAAGCAGTATTTTAACAACTGTCTGTAGTCTCAGCATTTAAAAATATAAAAAAGAAGAAAAATTAGGTTTTATCATGGCGTACATAAATCTAAGATGGAGGGAAAAATAACGTGAAACTTGCTAAAAATTCACAAACAAATTTTCCTTCCTCTACAGTTTTTCAACGGACTTTGAGAAATTAGAAAATCGAAATTCTGAGCATTAACAAGTACTGCACAAAATTGATCAAGCCTTCCCCGTGCTCCATCTGAAGTAGCCAAAGACTTTCTCTGCCTAAATGTGGGGGAATAGGGTAAGAATAATTATTTTAACTAATTTCCTAAAACTCATTATTACTCACATGTCTATCGTGGAAATTATCAAATTCTTTCACCAATATCTTCTTGATCATTTCTGGATCTGAAACAACCACCATTGGATCCTTCATGGAATATATTCCAAAAACACGGCCATATTTCTTTATAGCCTCGCCAAAGTATTCATGTAATTTGTCAGCTTTCAAAATGAATGTTATAGAATTTCCGATGACAGGTAGTGGCGAAGGCCCTTTGTAGCCAAGTCTTTTTAGGGTAGTAAAATTGAGCAAATAATGCAAGTACACCAGTGTTATAATAGAAACCAACGCCACAAGAATCCATTGTCCTGCTAAAGCTTCATAAATTTCCTTCACCACCTCCATCTCCAATTAGTGAGCTGAAATCATAAAAATTGTATTTTTGTCATTCATGATGTAATAATGTCTATTTTTAATTTAGCAATTTACATTTTAATTTAATTTTTCTGTAATTTGCAGCATCTTTCGAAATGTTGATTCTTACCATGGGTATTAAAACACGATTAATGTTGCTTGTACAACATGCTCTCTAATGTATCCTTTCTGACAAACCATAGTTAACTATTAACTATGGAGAAACCTATCTTGTGAAACAGTTGCGCCTCAACTGCGAGGCGTTTTATGCGCCTACGGAGCGGCCTAACCGTGTTTTAAAATCCACAAATTCGATTGACAGTTGGTTTTGGAAATTGTTCACAGTTTCTTCACGCAAAGTTTTAGAGCCCAAATTCGGATTTAGGTAATGGTCGTGAAATATGGCAAGGGAGGATGTGGCAGAAATGCATTTGACATTGCAAATTTTCAAGACCCACCAACATCTGCAAAATAAGTTAAAGCCCCCCTTAGTCAGTTACAGTTTTATGAAGGACGCTTTTTTGTTTGCAGGCTTCTAAAAATTCCAAGACCCCCTCCAATTCTCCTCCACCCCCTCACCTTATTTAATGACCAGTCTGTTAACACCCGAAATGTAGTCTATACAAGAGTTTTCCTCCCATTCTGGTCGTGATGTTAATTTCATGACGAAATAAAGTTTGCAATTTTTTAAATTATCATCATAAAATCAATTTCACGAACACAAGGAAAGTGAAAAACTGAAAACCCTTAATGAAAAGAATACGTTTTGGGTGCTAAATTTGAATTTGGTCTAAAACTTCGGATGAAGAAATATTGAACAATTTCCAAAACACCAAAACGAGACTGTCAATCGATGTGGTTTAGTTTCACGGACTTTTGCTTCTTTTTATCAGGAATAAATGGGAGGGATTGGCAATTTGCATTCACCAGTGCTTGATGTGATTGTCTTTCCTTTAATTACTTATACCACTCCAGCACGTCCATCACTCCCATCATAGCTTCCGTTTCATTCGGTTTATTTGTGATTGCAAGGCCGAGTCAATCATCCAAACTCTCCTATCTATCCCTAGTTATTATCCACAAACACCCAGAAAGAAGTTACAATATTTTTGATAAATTATGTTCTAAGACACATGCAAGAAACAATATCTTGTATAAAATAATATGATATTCACTAACAATAATATGAAACGATATAGAATAGAACTGAGCTGCGAATATGCATGACATTAATAGGAAATACCCTGAACGACTGTGCAAGAAAGATTATTTGGGCGTTTGCGAAATCCGGCCCATGTGGCCCACGTGTTGTAGCCCCCCCCCGCAGCCCCCTATATTTTGTTCATCAATTTTTCACCCAAGGAACTCTCAATTTCAACTTGGCAACCATTAGCGCAAGGCGAGGAAAGGCTTGAGGGCTTCATGTATCTACTTTTTGTAACTATCGACACAAAATTATGACATTTCTCCCTCTAATGAATACATAGATACCTAAGTTTGTTACGGAACAATCCTAATGTTAATATTTTTGCAAGAGCACTATAAGGTTTGTATATGAGAAACTGCTTTATAAGAAACTTAGTACCTAAGAATAATCCTTTAGGAAATTTAAGTTCTTTTTTTTCATATACACTTTTTTATAAGAACACACTTTATAAGAACATCGAGGCTCGAATTGTCAAGAAAAAAGAACAAATTAAGAACATGCTCAGGCTAAGATCCAACATTTCCAAAACATGCAACACAGCCTTTAGTATTATGAAATTGTTTTCGGTGATTATTTCTTACTATACAAATTACTTAGACTATACAAAGATGAATAATACTAATTACGAATGTTCCCTATGTGTTTTTGAAGCAAAGCAATGAAAACTAGTCACGTCGTCAATTAGGATAAGATTACAGAAGAATCATCCGTGCAAAAATAAGAACATTTCAGCCTCAAATTCTTAGAAATTTAAGAGCATCGAGGAGCCTCTCAAAAATGATCTGGTTCTAATAAAAAAGAGTGTCGACTTGATGTACAATAATGATTTCTTATATATAAAATAACAACGCTATACAAACTTAAAGAGACTTTTAGTACTAGAATGGCCTAAAATCTGCCCCCGAAACAAAGAAACTTCTCTGAGGCCATTTTCTTTCCAAATTCCTGTTTTAGACCAATGTATTTTTGTTCTGAAACATAATTCTTCAAGAAAAGAAAAAGTTTTTCTTAAATCTCAGCCTGCTCTATTTCTCACCCCCTTATTTGTGCTCACTTCGGTTTTCTTCACTCCACTTTCTTCACTTCACTTCACTCGTCTTATATTCCATGCTTTGATTTTGGTCGCAGGGAAAATCAAAACAAGGAATTTTTACTGGAGCCAGCCACTGAAGTCAACCACAAGATAACCACTGATTTCGCATGACAATGGAAAATACAACAAATTGTCTAGCTAGCCTTTGTACAGACTTTTACAAAGTGAACTTTAAAAAATGGGAAAGGAGAGGAGGTTTGTAGCCTTCTGCAGGCAGGCTACAAATTATACGGTCATCCCGTTGTCGGTTTATGACCAAGAACAAAGGAACAATACAATATATTTGAATTTTGTTCCAAATCTTCTAAAGAGATAATGAATTCAAACAAAATGTAGAATGTCATGAAATGCAAACCAGCAGAAAGTTCTTGCTTCTGATGAACTACACGCTTTTTTTATAAGAAACTCACCGATAAAAGGCCCAAAAATTTAAGAAACTTCCATTGGTAAATGAAAAATCAGTAAGAAACTTTTTAAGAAACTTGTGAAATGTGGAAGATAACCACTGTGCATGGTTTGATTAACGTTGTATACATATAAACTACGTATTTAATTGATAGATAAATGATGTTTGATCAATGAGTTATAGTCTGTACAGCAATGATTATGATTGATTTTCTAAAAACTATTTCAAATTCGTTTTGCAATGGTTTTGATACTGTATGTGCGTTTTTTCAAATATGCAAATAAGAAACTTTTACGAAACTTTTACTAGTAAAGTGTGGCCAAAAATGCTCCAAAATTAAGAAACTTTGACTAGTGAGGCTTTAGCTAGGTTTCTCATACATAATATAATAAAAAAACCTGTACTTTAAGTCATTTCACAAGATATATTCTTCAGATTCTTCCATGATTATTCATTTGATTCCTTCATCGAATTAGCTTCCGTTTTAGTGATGACTATTGACTATTAAGCTTTCGCATCATTACTCATTGTTTACTTCGTATTGCGGTTGCTCCCTTTTTAGTCACGAAAAGTAAAGAATAAATTTTACTACTTCGTCATCTTTTCTTGCTCTACCTGTCCTACATTCGTAATACACGGAATGTGTGATAGGTGGAATGAGAGAAATGGAAGTGAGAATAAATGAAAACTTTTTCTCGATGAAGGAGGAGAGGAGATGGGTCAGATGAAGGGAAAAAGAGAACACGATGTTGATGATGATTAAGGCTTCGATGAATACGAAGATCATATTATTAATCATGTGATTGAATACGAAGATCATGTTATTAATCGCGTGTATGACACTGACAAACAAATCACGAAATGCTCGGTGAGATATAGAGTGCGTTTGAACACCCAGCACTACACATCGCTGAAATAGTGAACAACGCGATGTAAATGTTGAGAGCGTTTGATTGAACAGAAACTAGTGTGAGAAAAAATTTTTTATTCGGAGAATCATCAATGATTGAAATAACCTGAATAACTTACCGGATTCTGTTTAGCAAAAATAGTCGACTGTGTTCTGGGCTGGGCTAGAATTTGAGAAAAAATTTTATGAAGTGCAAAAAGAATTGTAAATTTTGCTTGCGTAATCACATTGGACTTAACAACATTCTATAAATATATCATTGAGGCCCCCATAGGGGGGGGGGGGGGTATGTGGATACCAGATACCTCTTTTTTCAGGCTCAAGATACCTGATACCCATAGTTCTTCTTAAAATGATACCTCAAATCTAAGATAAGTTTTCCCTGGGAAATTTTCGTTATTTTTCTACATATTTTCTTTTGGGAGTTTTGCAGATGACTTAAGTTCTTATTGCTCGTGTAAGAAACCGTTACTAATTTCAAAGATAACCAAGGGCCCAATAGGGGCTCTTTAGAGCCATGGAGCCCATAATTGTTACAGCTTGGAGCCCTGGAGCCCACATTTCTATATTACCTACATTACATTAATCAAACAAAGAAACAATGAAAAATAAAGAGTTCTTTGGCAAAATTTTAAAGTTTGAGACTGCTAGAATGGCTGGCTCGTAGTCTATTTTTTATAAGATCGCTAGATTGTCTGTCATTTTATTTATTTTTGATTGAAAATTTAAGGTAGAATTTCAAAAATGAACCTATTCTCAAGTAAATTCATTTGAAACATACCCATTCTTTGTTGTAATCTGCTAAAAAAGCCACCCATTCCGAAAAAAGCTACCCAAATTTTTAAGAGTCTTTTAAACCCATTGCTTGCAGTCTCTGTATTCTCGTTGGGTTTTAAATTATTTGAGCTTATTCATAACTCATGTGTTTTCTGGAAATTTACTTTCCTTAATGTAAGTGATTTCAGTTTCAATTTATATCCTTTCTTGGGTTTTTATAGTTTTTGTAGTTCACTTCACCAGAGTGAATTTCTTTTCTGCTCTTGATCTCTTGAACGCAATTTAAGAACTTGAAAAAACTTTTGTAATAACCGACTTTCCACAATGATTTATCTTCACAAACAAGCGGCCAGCCATTTTTATAACTTATGTGAACACGAGTCTGGATCATTAATTCTCTTTCTCCCTCTTTTTGACCTTCTGTTTCCATCATCATAAAGCTTTCCTGATGTCTATTTCTTGTTTTTCCCCGTAGAGGTTTATTTGAAAATACCGATTAAAAATCTGATTAAACAGAAATTAACTTTGATCAAATCTCAACGTCCCAGGATCTCAGTTCTTCTTCTTTGGTGGACGTCAGGTCTCTCTGCGTTCGAGTTGTCGTATCACCCTCGTCTAAAGCCAGTAACATTTTTCTTTCATACAATACTTCTTCAATTATGATTAACCAATCTCCACCACTCTCCTTTCCTGGTAAGAATAGCATTCTCAATGTTTCTCTATCAACTACGAATTTTGGAGTAACTCTTGCAATTTTCCAAATATCTGGGAAGATTCCATCTACTAACGATGAATTAAAAATCATTTTTAGAGGCTTGGATACCAGATCGATAGTCGTGGCCACCTTGTCTGGACCAACTACCTATCCATTTTTTACCTCTGGTTGCAGCAGGCATTGGTAATCAAACAGACCGGTCTGGCTTACCTTTGTTGCTCATATTTCGCAACCTTTGCTGGCGAACACTTTGGCCGGAGCATATCATCATCTTTGAGTATTTCTGCAGCATGCTTTACCATGCGACATGAAGAAAATGTCTGCAGCACCCTCAGATCTTGCTTCTTCCCTCTAACCTTCAATGGCCATGAAAACTTGCATTTCATGCACATATTTAGGAACAGGATGCTTGATTTTTTTGTGCTCTTTTCTTTCTTTTCAGTGGAGACAACTGGGTCCCTTTTTTCGATCGATTTCAATGATGTAGTTCTTTTCTGGTAAACGGAAATTGCTTTCGTAAAATTCTGATAGCACTGTCGGTAGACAAACTGCTCCCCTTCATTAAAACGACGTGGAATCGAATTGAGCTGCTTCTCGTGGACATTATTTCTTCCCAATTCGATTCTGGCAAATTGCTCACCAGCAGCTTCGAATATGTATCAATCGTTAATTGGGTCAGGTTTAGTGGTGGATACGCAATTAAATGGGCTGACTACTAATGTGTGAATAGTTTCTCCATTGACACATAAATTTTGAATATGACTCATATCAACTTTTCACTAGATGAAATACAATGACTGGAGATTAAGATCAGTTTTTAGCTATTCATGCACCC